>JARYGA010061383.1:58166-103204 GCA_030545235.1 Helianthus tuberosus
TCAGTGTACGGTCATGCCAAAACACTCTTGTTGTTCAATTAGATAACATTAAGATAAGCATCCTATAACAATTATCGGTATTGTTGTCCACATAAGCTCAGCTTATCATTTGTAATCATGGCGAGGGGATACGTTAAGGTATGATTTATACTTACCGACCGGTGTTCATCCACATCACGACACATTCCCGTATCAAGGTATGCACGAGGATTCATCTTACCGGTGAGTATACCGATTATCATCTGTTTGACCGTATATGATGTGAGATTCTCACTAATTTGATTGAAAACAAGCCCTATGTGATAGAATCACTTATTGATGAGGAACTTGATTTTCAGATGCATGAGGGCACAGGAGCAAGTCCGTGAACAGGTCAGTACTTTCGTACAGCAGAGAGACGAACTTGACTCCCGGAAGAATGTGATATATTATCACTTATTTGTTTGGACATGTGATTGTTGATCACTTATTGAGGTCGTATGCAGTATGTACACGTATGTATAGTATCATGGAAGATCTAGACTTGCGTCCCCGTTATTTTTCGGTAAAAGATACAACCATGATACCCAGATGATAAGCAGCATAAAGACCGAATATCTCAGAACCTCGGCAATCTCTCAAACGAAATTTCGGTACTAAGACCATATGCCAATGAATGGTTCCCACCCAGTCTTCAGTCGATTTAAGTTTATATCACCCTGCACACTTTAAAATGATTGTGAGCCTACCGATACATCTTATATAGAGCTGCTTATCGCTTTTCATTTAAGGTTTAAAGAGGTTTAGACAGACCACTGATGTACTATCATTTTCTCTTTTGCTCGCCAGGAAACTCATTTTTGTTTTTCTATTGTTTTTGTGTTTTTTTTGAAATTTTTCGATGTTTTTGGATTTTTCAAAGTTGGATCTACTCCCCCTAAAATCAATAAAACTAAGACAAATTTAAAAGACACAAAGGTATTTACAAAAATGATTTTCCGATGTTGGTTAACTCATGTTTTACCTCAATGCCGTTTACCAAAATTAAGTTTTAATCAGAAATGATTTAGCGAATTTTGGAAAAAAAACAGTTGGCATGTCGGTAAGCGGTGCGGACCATGACAACATTGTCTGGCCAAAGAGTGCTGAACGAGATACTAATTCACAAAGCAGCTTAAATATCGACAAGTATAGGAGAGATTAGATATTTAAAACCGTATCCTTCAACTGCTTCATGCATTGCAAGGAATCTGAGTGCTCTCCCAAACTGGATATCCACCCGTTGTGGATTTCAGAGTCGATTCTTTGTAGCTACTTAGAAATCTCTTCACAGCAGCAAGATCAAAAGCCTTTGGGTCCGGCTGGTCCTCGACATTGCACCAGCGAAGGTCTTTGTCTTTCTCTTTCAGGAGTAGTGTGCGGTTGTTCAATCCATGCCAAGGCATCCGCACACCCGGTTGGTTTGTTCAACAAACACATTTTCTTCAATCACACCACGAAGAAATGTACACTGCACGTTCATCTTGTAGATTGTTGAACTTCAGACGTGGTGCAGGTGCGTACATTTTGATTTGAATCTATCCCGGGGACCCGATCAAAGCTTTGAACATTCACATTTTTGAAATGATTTTCATTTTGTCGAAGCTTTTCAATCTCTTTCAACAGACATTTCTGTTTCCCTTTTCTCCTCCTCTCCATCAAAGGCAACAATTTCTTCTGTCGCCTAACTTGTGCAAGGATGCTCCACTATCAACAATCTTACGACTATCGAAAGTTCCTCCTGGAATATCCTACACGCTCACTCAAAAATTAGTTGGAGAGAGGGACCCAAGCCTTTGTGGACTTGGGTCGTCCTTGATCATCAAGGTAAGTGATTTCAATCACTCGATGATTAGGGAAAAGATCCTGTGGTGCTCCCCCTGACTGAATTACCTGTTTTTGTTTCCAAGCTGTTTGTTCTTTACCAGTATTTGCATTAATTGTTTTAGCATTTACTGGTTTTACAGTTTTAGGTTTTGTTTGAACAGGTTTTTCTTCTTTGACCTCAGATTTTAAGGCCTTCTCAATTACCTTTTGATTCTTTTGTTTTAACTTCTTTTCCTTTTCTTTCAAGACACGTGGGTCTTGTTTCGGGGAAAATGATCGTTTTTGGTAATTGGTTTCTTGGGGAGCACATGTTTCAGCCTTCAACTTTTTCAGGTATGGGCAATATCTTACAATATGCCCAATTGTGCCACACTCAAAACACATTCTCCGCTCTACAAACCTCGGAGAAACATGTTGATGACCAGACGAAGAACCAGACCATGAACTTTGTGATCTAGACGTGCTTGGACCTAAATCACATCCGTTGGTGTGTTGGGTGTAATTATTCTGTTCATTTCGTTTCAAAATTCTAACTTGTTTTATAAAATCAAGGTTAGATTTATCCTGAAATGTTTCAAGTTTGTCTGAACCCGTGGATCCAACAAAGTTCACTTTCGGTTCTCTTTTCTTAACAGGAGCTCTTTTGTTTTGCACCCATTGTTGTTGAACCTTAGGTGCTTGAACATTCTTGTTCTGAGTCTTCTTTCCCTGTCCCTTACCTTTTCCGGAGTTGACTTGTTGTTTTCGCTCAACTGTTGGTTTTTGGTTTCCGTATTGTTTTCTAATTTGTTCACACGGAATTGGATCACATTGAGTGACGGTAACTTTGCCACTTTTGTTTCCCAAAAACTTGTCAGTACATCCTTCAAAAATTTGCTCAATTAAATCTTGATTTACATTTTTAATTGGAAAATCTTTGTTAGAGTAAATTTTATCATCTCCTTTGAGCGTGTACAACAAGTTATTCTCTTCACTTGTAGAAACAAGGGACTCCATTGGTTTTAACATTTCAGTCTTACTCGGTTTCACTGGTGGATCACACAGGATGTGATTCTCGATAGGAATATCTGGTGTAACCGAGTTAGACTGTTGGTTCACAATTACATCAGATTCATCATCCGAAGAATCAGCATCCTCAACAGTGGGAGGACTCTGTTCCTTAACACATGATGAATCTGTCACATTCTCAGATTCAGATTCAGTTACAGATTGACCTGAGGATGATGTACCAGTTGTGAACCCGAGGCCTGCTGCAAAGTCATCTAGACCGAGTGGCACAGTGGGTTCAAAACGGGGCATATCCTCGTCATCAGGCAATTTGGAGTAATTGTGATTCATTGGGGGAGGACATGATTTGAATCCATTACCCTTCTTATCCCCCTTTTTCTTTTGAACATCAATAATGTGATCCAATACATAGCGGGAATTGGAATAACTTTCCAATTTGTGCTTGATTGTTTCACATTCACATCGAGCGGTTGCCAATTCTACCATCTGCTTTTCAATTGTGTCTATAAGATCATTGTTAGCATGTTGTTTTCGCAAAACAGCTTTTTGTAATTCTGAAACATCATGTCTTAATGACGCAATTGTTGTTTTAAATTCCTTTTCATTTCTGGTTAAAAACACGTTAGCTTCAGCTGCTTTAGAAAGGTTTACAATCAATTCTTGATTGTGTTTGGATAGGATTTCAATCTGACTTTCCTGTTCAGCATATTTAACATTTAAACTATCACACTTTTCACAGCTAACTACAGTGGGTTCATCGACACATACCTGACCTGATGAGCTGTCGACATTAGCCATAAGGGCTGAATGGATAGAAGACGAAGAGTAAGCAGCTTGATCCACCAAATTAGATCTTCTTTCAGTTCCTGCTGCAGCTTCTTCCAAAAGCTCATCAATATCTGCATCGACTGACGCTCTTGATGTCTCATCCACATGATCATTTCCTGAAGTGGAGGATTCTTCATCTGAGCTTCCACTATAACCAGAACTGTCTTCATCTCCAGAAGATGCAACACCATTGGTGGAAGATTCTCCACCACTGGCGTGCTTTAAATCCGTTACTACTTCAGCAAAACATGCTGTTCCACCATTTCCTCCTTCTCCAAGCTGAAGTGACCAATCACAACCCTCATCTATTTGAACTACCAGCCCCCGGTTGGCATTTGATGACCCTGCTTGGCCTTGATTGTTGACAGGTATCATCGTACGAACATTGTTCCTGTTCTGGTTCTGCTGGTTGCCTTGATTTCTGAAGGGGTTTTGGTTTCCATGCTGAGCTGGTCTTGTGCATTCCCTTTTAAAATGACCCCGTTCACCACAGTTAAAGCACGTTACAGCTTGCTTGTCGAACCCATACTTGGTGTCTTTCTTGCTTTCCAAGTTGGTTCTCCCCGTCCTTTCCATAAACTCTTTTGCTCTTCGAATTGCACTAGCAAGGGCCCATTTTATATCCATCATTTCAAACTCTTCTTTATCCACTTGCTGATAATCTTCATTGGTGAGATTGACATTCCCAATCTGACCTGCGATCAATCCACAATAAGCACTAACCAAGGTGTTTAACATCTCCATATGCTCCTTGGCTACTTCGACACTGACTTTGGAAAAGTTGGAAGTGTCTAGTCTGACTGTGTTAGGATTGGAAGTGGCTTGAAAGTTTGAGGAGCTTCCATAAAACCCTTGCTGTTGCGGTTGTTGCTGCTGAGCTGTCGGCTGCACATTCGGTCTTGAAGACATCATGTAAGCTGAAGGATCAAACTGATCTGTTGTTGAAGGTCCGGTGTTAGAGACGAAGGCTGTTTGAAGCTTCGCGTGTTGAGAGGCTGGTCTTTCTCCACTGATACCTCCTGCAATCCCAAAGTACATTTCTGGATTTTGAGGAGTTTGTGTTCTTTTTGCCTTCAGCTTTTCTTCTACATCCTTATTCTCCAATTTTTGAATCAACTCATAAACGTTGATTGTGTCTAGAACACCATTTTCTTTGAGAATTTCAAGATAACTGCTCCACTTTGCTGGTAAGCTATCAGCGAATCTCTTCACCATTTCTTGTGGAGTGGCAGTGACTCTAAAACCAAACATCTCGCTCAACAAGTGATGAAACCTTGTAGATAACTCTGCCAAAGTCTCATTCTCCATACACGTGAAACCTTCAAATTCTTTCTTCAGTAATTCTTGCTTGATCTTTCTAGATTGAGCATTTCCTTCACACCGTAACGTGAGCATATCCCACAAGCTTTTAGTAGTCGTGCAGTAGACAAACTGGTGGTAAATGTCTTTATGAAGAGCTTGTGTGAGAATCATGAATGCTTTCTTTTCTAATTCAAACTTCTTCTTATCATCATCAGACATAGTGCTGTAAGTTTCTGGATTAGATCCTGCAACTTCCAAATCACTATCAAATGCGGTGAAGAAGCACATCCATAGATCTTGACCTTGCCCCTGAACATAAGTTCTCAGCCTTTCTTTCCACCATCCCCAATCATTAATATGATTTAGTTTTGGCGGCTTTGTGCTTGTACCAGTCTCACTATCGTTCTGCATCATAGATTGAATGCTGTTGCTTTGATTTGTGACCAATGCCCATTGATTTGCAGTTATCATTGCAGCTTGAGGTGGGACAATAGCCTGCATCCATGCTTTGCTGAAATCTGACGCAGATTGCGTAGTGGATGATTGCGTAGCTGATGATTGTGGAGTTAGAGTCCACGCGGATGGATCCCACTGACCGTTTGTTCCCATTTTATAAAAATTAATATATTAAGTGAAGATTGATTTAAAAATGAAAACAAGTTTTCTATTTAAAAATTTAATTTTCACAAATTATGTTAATTTCAAATGATAACAACCAGCCGAAGGATCTTGATCGAAAGACCTGAAACACACAAACTTGTTAACCTTAAACAAACTGGGATCGAAAGATCAATACTTGTTCGACAGATCAACAGTGTTCGAAAGATCACTGTTGAGTTTCGAACAATGTTTTCGAAAGATTCTCCAACGAAGGATCCTTATCCTTCGAAAATATACTGTAGACCGAAAGATGAACACAGATGAATGTCGAATGATGACTTCGAAAGACTTCGAAAGACTCCCCAGTCGAAGGATCCTTGTCTTTCGAGAAAGAGCAGCAAACCGAAAGATATATGTTTCGAAATATTCCTTGGTTCGAAGGATGATGATCTATCGAACCTCCACTGATCGAAAGATGGTCTTTCGAGTTCGAAGGATATCTTTCGAAAGGTTCTGACACAGTTGACAATCGGTGACAAGTTGGTGAAAAGTTGACGGGTTGGTGAGTACTTTCGGCAGAAAGTATGTTCAGACCATATCTGCAGGTCTGAATAAGCAGGTTTTTCACCAAAACAGGTAAGGTCCGAATATTTTAATCAAATAACAACTCCCAACACACAACAAGTTCCAATATTCAAATTTTAAGATCAAATGTGTATTTTTATGAAGAGCACAATGAATATCGGTTGAAGATAAGAAGGACAAACCCAGAAATATGAATATTTCTGCAAACCGACAACAAACCGACACCGATTTTAACAAGTTTTTCAGAAAAAAGAACCTTTTAAACCCGAAAAACAGTCCGAAAACTCTCGGTTTTAACAAGGAGAAGAGCCAAAGCTCTGATACCACTTGTAGGTCCCTATCCGAGGATGAGATGAAACCTTATCCTTGTTATATAAAACACACTAGCGAGTGCGGAATCCAAGCTAGCATGCAACCGAGAATTTATACGAGAACAAGCACAAACACAACACGCAAGATTCACCGATTAACACCACTTGTATTAATACGAATGAAGGGTCCGGTTACAAGCTCAATGTTTACAGAAGTGTTCTATAAACTCTCAAAGTGTGTGTGTGCTCTCCTGTCTCTCTCTATCGAATGCTCTCTGTCCCACTTAGAACTATCGAACTGAACACAACACATGGGTATTTATACCCGACACAGCAGGTCTGGTCGAAGGATCAGACAGATTGATCGACAGATCATCTATCGACCAGAAGGCCATCGAAAGATCATCTGTCGACCACGAAGGATGATATCCTTCGTGGTCTATCCTTCGAGGTTATCTTTCGAGCTCATCATCATCGAAGGATATAAGTAATCCTTCGATGACCATCCTTCGACACAGCCATCTTTCAACCAATGTGCTAACTGTTTGGCCAAGTCAAACCAGGAGGATGGTTGACTTGGTCAAACTTACATCGAACGCACATTGTAACAAACTAAGACGTAGCCCAGACTAACATAAGACATCGTTTTGTATCATGACGAAATACAGACAAAGTACAGACACAAGTGCACCAACAAACTCCCCCTTGGCTGTAACTTTGTCTTGATCTTCGTGTCTTCAAGTCTTCAGGGCCGAATCGAACCGAGCCGAGTCGCGTCCACACAAAGTGCATCAACAATAAGTGTCAATCACTTTTGAAATTTAAACGGAAGCATAGACAATATGTAGACATCAAATAGCAAAGTGCTTTTATCTTAAACACTTTATAATCTGACCGAAATCTTCTCAACAATATTGTCCCATGGCGTGTCTTGAGGTACTCCCTCAATAAGACTCCATGCACTTGTAAGTACAAGTTTCTCATTTCATCTTGAAACTTTAAACTTGGACAATTATGCTCAAAACAACACCAAGTTGTTACAAATACTACATTTAAGTAGTAAACTTGAACAATTAAATTTGTTCACAACAACACCAAGTTGTTTTCACCAAATAACATTTTTTTAACACACATGTTGTAAAAAAATGTTATAACAAGCACATTATAGAATCGAACGTTTACATAAAACGTTTTCCAAATATATAGTTTATAAAATAAACTGTTTCTCATCAGTTTTAATGCACACATAGGCAATTAAATGTTTACATAAAACATTTCTGTCCATTATGAACAATCTCTAACCTCGTATTCGTGATACACATTTTCTAACACACATGTTAGAATACTTTAAGTCATTTTATATATATATATATATATATATATATATATATATATATATATATATATATAACATGACCAAATTAAAGCATCAAATGTCATCACTAAAACTCTACTCAAGAGTTTCACCATATGAAGAGTTAAGAGTCTCAATAATATAGACTTAAACTCTAATAAAACTCATCAAATGTTATCATTAAAACTCTACTCAAGAGTTTCACATATGAAGAGTTAAGAGTCTCAATAATTATATATTTAAACTCTAATAAAACTCATCAAATGTCACCATTAAAACTCTACTCAAGAGTTTCACATATGAATAGTTTAATTAGTAATTAAAATTTCACTCAAATTGATTTAGAAATCACAAATTAAAGTTGGTGATGAATCCCACACAACTACACTATCACTTTATTGTGATTTAATTTTTTAAGCCAATCAAACATCAACTTCAATGTATGACCTTTTATTTCTAAATCATACAAAGCATTAAAATCAATGCTACAACAAATTACTTATATAAAATGTTTACATAAAACACTTCAAAGCATTTGTATTTTAACCATTTTTAACAATCATGTTAAAATGAAAGAAATTCTAACGCGCACGTTAGAAATATTAACATTTTCACAAAATGTTAATTTGACTTGCTAAAAGCACATATATGGTTCAAATAAATAAGTCATTTCTAATACACACGTTAGAAACTAAACAATTAAAAATTGTTTCCAAACTAACGCGTTTCATGAACGTTTCTAACACACATGTTAGAAGACAAATGATTACAAAAATCATTATAAGACTTATTTGTTCATATCAATCTACGGGTGGATGAAAAGTCTACTTTAAATAGAGACTTAATTAGATACATAAAACTCTAATCAAGTAACATAAAACTCTTATTTAAAGACATAAAAAACTCTACTTAAGAGAATTTAACGTTTACAAAAAACGCATGGTTTACACCAATAATTCCGGTCTAACACACATGTTAGAGAATTTAACGTTTACAAAAAACGTATGGTTTACACTAATAAACCCGATATAACACAAAAGTTAGAAAATTTAACGATTCCCAAAATCGTTTTAAAACCAAATGTTGGAACCAAAACTATTCGTTTTGTACCACGGTATAGGATTTAAGATTGTATCTCAATCTCAAAAAATTCAAACACAACAAGTTGTACTACATACATATTTCCAAAAAAAAAAAATATAAGATCATAACCTCTAACAATATTTTTTTTAATTCTATTATAAATCCTTTCGTAAACCCAAAATCCTTATAAATAAGGTTTTTAAAATTGTACCAACAATCTCACGAAATCTGTTTTAAGTTTGTAGGAATTAGGTTCACCTTTTGTAAAATATAATTACAAAATATATAATAACGAGACTCTCGTTATTCATAGGAAATATCATAGTACAACATCGGTTGCAATAACTAAATAAAAAGAATATATAATATAATTATATATACCAATCTTGACTCAAGCCGCATCTATGGTGGGTCCTTAACGCGCACTTGATAGCATCCTAGACTCGAGTATTCATCATCTTGAGTCTTGAAAAATACTCCTTGACTGCAACAAAGAGAACACTAAAACGTTGACGATTTTGGTTGAGGCACGTGTTCAACACGCTTCCCTTAAAACAGATTTCGCGCCTCTACTAAAGACGACGCGTCTGTCTCCCAGAGTACAACAGCCAAAGCAGTCTGTACTGCCGGAAATGGCCCCACGCCCGAGGTTACACCGAATAGAATTATAGTGTTTGAACTTGGGGTTTGTTTGGTATGAGGTAATGGAATTGATGAAGGAATGGAATGGACGAGGTAATGGAATGAGCAAGAGAAAGAAATGGATCATTACCATTCCATATCCTGTTTGGTTATCTTTTATAGCAATGAAATACAATTCATTAAATTGACAAAAATACCCATGCCCTCAAAATAATAATAATAATATAAACTTGCCATTTTTCATAAACATTATCCAACCAAATTTTTATTTGATTCCACTTCAATAAAATTTTGAACGAAGTGTATACAAAAAGATGAATTAAAAAAAGTAGAAAACGAAAAAACTCTTTCAATCTTCAATGTAACAAGCATTTTGCAGAATTAAAAAGGTACTAGCATATATTTCTCTCCATATCAATTCACGTCTTGCATCGAATTCAATCACCGACTTCAAATTGTACAAGCTGCATTATAAATTGTAAACGAATTAAAATGATCAAATTGACTTTTTTCTGAAATCGTTCACATGAATCTCTGCAACATTCATTTTGATCTTTGTAATGAATTAAATCAACGTTGATGTCAACGAATTCATCAAGATTTTAATTACGATTTCAAATATTTGTAATTTTCCAACTCCTAATGCATTCGATTTCATCCGTTCTGATGACAAACTAAAAAAAAACAGAGTATGACTTCTTCAATTCTTCTGATTCACAAAACAATTATATAAAAAATCTATACATACCAAATACTCAACTTTTATCAGATGGGGAATCAACGACTCTGGATGGAAACGCCCTGAGGTGATAAGAGGGGAGAAGGAAGAGGGTGGGAAGTGAAGCGGTGATCGGGATTCGGTGAGGATAGCGACAGAGATGTGGACGGTGGTGGTCGACAGATTGTTGAACTTATGCACTACAGTGGTGAAAAGCCTAAACAATTGGTGGAGGGTAAAATCGAGAAAAACAATGAGAATGGGACGGAATGAAATAAAAACGAGGGGGTGGGGAGGAATGGTTTAGACGTGTTTTGAGGGAAATTGATTCCGTACGTAATCGTTGATTTCATTCCTTACACCAACCAAACAGTTCATATTTCTCTCGGTTGGAATACATAATTCCATTCCCTCATTCATTACCCCATACCAAACACTACCTTGTGGAAAAATAATGATATGAAAGTGATGGAATCGAGTAGAGAAAACTAATCTCTCTATAATTCCCAACATATGGATGTTCAAGTTTTCACCACTTTTCCAAGAATTCTTCATACATATTATCTTTCTCTTGTAGTTTTCTCATAATTCCAATGAGTCACATAGCCTACCATTTTTTTTACAAGAGTTGTGTGTTGTGAAGAGTTTCTCTTAAGTGGTGATTTTATTAGAGACATAAAACTCTAATAAAATTTTCACTTAATTAGTGATTTAATTAGAGCCATAAAAACTCTAATAAAAGCTAATCAAGTGATATAAAACTCTACTCAAGAGTTTCACCATATGAAGGAGTTTAATTAGTAATTATAATTTCACTAAATTATAAATTAGATAAATATCTATTCACTAATTTTCCCAACAAATATTTCGTCGGTTGGAGGAATATTAATAGGGAAATATTACTTTAAAAGAAAAAAAAAGTTTTACTTCCAAAGATTTCATTGAGAGAGTTAATTGTATTCTTTAGATTATAGCTTGTGTATTATGTTGAAACTAGTATTTTTCCCCGTCGCGCGTTGCGGCGGCGCGCGACGGATGAAAACGTGTAGTAAGAGAACACATGATTTATAAAACACAATGTGTAAAAGACAACTACAAAAAAGTGTAAAATATAATGCGTAAAACACAATTATAAAAAAAATGTAAAACACAAAGGTAGACATGAAGTGTAAAACCCAATACCTAAGACATTTCATAAAACACAATGCATTGACATTTGAAAAAGTAAGAGTATGAATCTAGGGGTTACAATAGCAATTTTATAAAGTTGAGTGCAACGGTTAAAAACGCAAAGTCTAAAACTTAAGGGAAATAGAAGTAGTAGGGTAAAAAACAAAAAGTATAAAAGTAGATGGGTGGTGGTGGAAATGTGTAATAGTTGAGAGGTGGTGGCGGAAAAGCGTTGAGGGGATGGGTAAAAAAGGCAAAGTGTAAATGGAGACCAGTTATGGCGGAAATGTGTAAAAAATGAGAAGGATGGTGAAGGAAATGTAAAAGTAGAGGGATGGTGTAAGTTTGTAAAAGCTAATGAGTGATTAGAAAAGCAAAGTAGAGAGGTGCTTATGGTAAAGTTTGAAAGATGAGGATGGGGTTGTAAAAATTTAAATTAGAGGGGATGGCTGTGATAAAGTTTAAAAGATGAAGTGTCAGTGGTATAAAAAACCACCGTCTTTCTACTCTAAGATAGTTAGTAATATCTTAGGCCGCCGACATGTTTATGTTTAAAGGTTCTTTTTGATCGTTATGTTATTCTTAAGAGGTTTGTTATCCTGGGCGAATAATTCTAAAGAAATATTTTTGACCGTCGTACAACTTTGGGTCTCCCCATGGCACTTTTTGTCCATAGATTTCTACATGACAAATTTTTAGAGTGCCACATTTTTAGAGTGTCCACGCCGGTGCTCAAAGTTTTTTGTTCTTATTGGTCCAATCTAGGGATGAGTACCAATATCGAAAATACTGGTAACGAAAACATTCGGTACGGTACATTACTGGTATTTATGTGTAAAATTTGGTTAAATACCGGTACTGATGAAACAATGGTTAACCAGGTAGGTTAACTCACTGGTCTCGTCAAGAGGGTTAATCCCTTCTTTCCGAGGATCGCTGGCTGGATCGTCTGATGGTGGGTTTCCTGTACAAGGAAACAAACCGTGACTCGCAACAAGGAGGATGTGGTGGGGGGTGCTCCTTGTTTCCACTCTCCGGCGTGAGAATCAGTAGTTTGTTTGGGAAGCAAAGTGTGATAGTAGTAGTATTGAGAGAGTTCAGAAGTGATACCTCAAACCTGGTTTGGGGTCAGTATTTATAGCCGAGGAGTGGAGGAGGGTAGTTGAGTAGCTAGCCTGACATCGCACAGCTATTTGCAGGTGTGTCAGACCTGTCGGATTGGAAGGGGCGTTATTGGGCATTATTCCCATCACGGCACTTTTGCAATAACCCCCAATAATGCCCCATGCTGACTGGACTACCACGTGTCGCAAAACGCCCCATGGTGGGGGCATTATTGAGCTAAACCACTACACATGATCTTATTAGATGTTTAATTATTGCTCAGATTTCTACGTGACTAAAATTTTAATCTTATGGATTAAATATCTGTAGGTAAACGTGCAGAAAACGAAATTAAAATTTTGCGTTGTCTTGAAACACGTGATATTCGAACCGAAAGCGTCTTGAAGGTGGCTTTGTTTAAACATCAATTTTTAATTTAATAATGGTGCTTGTCAGTTGATTATCGTTAAAATAAAACTTAAGATACTCATCTTATTTTGATAATTCATAGCATCTGCATCTATATTGGGGCAACTCAATCAGTCTGATGATCTAAAGCTGATCTAAGATGATTATTTTGCTTACGATTCTAGTAAATTAAGATATTTTATTTTATTTGAAAATAAGTGATGCATCTTAAATATTGTAATGAATGCTGACACGTATGTTTAATTTCAAAAAGAGTTAACTGCCATTTTCGTCTCTGTGGTTTGGTCACTTTGGCCATTTCAGTCCATTTTTCAAAAATGCGCCATTTTCGTCCCCCACGTTCTGGAAAGGCGCCATTTCAGTCCAAAAATGCGCCATTTTTTGGCCAAAGTGACCAAACCACAGGGACGAAAATGGCAGTTAACTCTTCCATTTTTGGACTGAAATGGCACCTTTCCAGAACGTGGGGGACGAAAATGGCGCATTTTTGAAAAATGGACTGAAATGGCCAAAGTGACCAAACCACAGGGACGAAAATGACAGTTAACTGATCAAGTATGTGCAATTAGTTGAAGAATTCCATTATTGCAACATCCGTATAATAATGGATTAAATAAAAGAAATATTTTTTTTTTTTTTGAAAACATGGATAATTATCTTTTTATTTCATTCCAATCATCAGGGCAAATTACATAAGGATAGCAGGTAGACGAGCAACAAACTGCGCCGTCATCCCTTTCTGAATAGAAAACCCTAATCTACTAAAAACAAAGCCCCGCCCCTGAGGGGTCGAAAAGTTGCTATGGACCACACGCTGAACTCTAGACAAGAACCGAACTGCCTCCGGCGCCAAGGAGCCGAACGTGTCAAACGCCAGGGGACAAAGAAATATTAAATTGTAGGTAAGAAAAACTTTAGAATTAGGGTGAAGGGAGTGGTTAAACATGTGAAAGTGGTAAACTTTAAAATGGACCAATCAGAGAGTGCCACGTCAGAGAGGAGAAAAAGTTTAAACTTTGGTGAAAAGTGTTGGCATTGGTTAGACACTTGGTAAAGTGGTAAACTTTTTATAAAAAAAAAGGAAAAAGGTGTGATTGGTTAAAAATGGCATGGACCCCACTACCCCACACACACTCTCTCCTTCCCTCATTTCACCGCTTCGGCGATGAAACATCGATCGGGAATTTTACCGTGCGGCAACAATGGTTGGTGGAGGTGTACACCGATCGGTGAAGTCTTCACCGCACACGTTTACCGCTCGACTCCCTACACCCTTAAATAGTTAATAAGAAAAAGAGTATTTGATTGCATACGAAAATAATGAAAGATGATTTGATTGCAGAGAAAACTTTTATTATTATTTTCTTTACCTACACACTCACATTGAGAGTTGGATGTAACCCTATAAATATAAAAAGTGTAACTTTGGTCTCTATAAATTTTCTCTATTTTAGAGATTCAAATACAACAACAACCATACCTAGTAAATCCCACAAATAGCAAAGCTACTTATAGGGTCTGGAGAGGGTGGGATGTAGGCAGACCTTGCCTCTATCCATAGGGATAGAGAGGCTGCTTCCAGAGAGACTCTCGGCTCGAAAACGCACAACAAACCAACACACCAAGTAAAAGAATATACAAATAAGAAGTCCCCATACCAAGAAATTGATCTGAGTTGACACAATATAATGTAAATCATGTATAATAGCATGCATACAACATCATTTGGGCATAAACACAAGAAGGCAATCACCGGAAAAGTCCCTTAAAGACTAGGAAAAACCTACCTCCTTAAAATACACCTAAGACCTTAATGTAGTATCTTCTAGAAGTCCTTAACCCTAATCCTATGCCTTCACGCAGTCCTATCTTGGACCATGTCCTCAGAAAGATGCAACTCTACTAAATCATGCCTAATCTGCTCATCCCATGTCAGTTTGGGTCTGCCTCTTCCTCTCCTCCCCTCGACAGTAAGAGTTTCCACTACTCTAACTGGTGCCGTCGTATCCCTCCGCTTCACATGCCCAAACCATCTCAATCTCCCCTCCTTAATCTTCTCCGATATACTAGTCACTCCTAATCTTTCCCTAAAAACCTCATTTCTTATCCGCTCTAACCTCGTGTGTCCACACATCCACCTCAGCATCCTCATCTCTGCTACCTCCATCTTGCGCACTTGTGTCTTCTTGATAGCCCAACAGTCTGTTCCATATAGCATAGCGGGTCAGACTGCTACCCTGTAAAATTTCCCCTTTAATTTAGTTGGGAACCTCCTATCGCACAATACCCCACTGGCTGCCCTCCATCTACACCAGCCAGCCTGTATGCGATGGGTTACATCACTATCTATGTCACCATCTCTTTGTACAAACGACCCCAGATACTTAAACCTAGTTACCTGCGGGACCAATTGATCCTCAATGGTGATTTGGGTGTCATCGTCATCGGCTACACCACTGAAATCACAGTGTAGATACTCCGTCTTAGATCGACTAATCCTTAGGCCCTTGCTCTCTAAGGCTACTCTCCACTCCTCTACCCTCGCGTTCAGACACTGTGAAGCCCCATGCTAACTGCATTATTCCCATTACACAAATTTTTTTTTTTGAATTTTTAATATTTTTATAAAAAAATCGCTACTTTTCGAAGCAAAAAAAAAAAATTTTTTTTTGCTTCGAAAAGTAGCGATTTTAACATAAAAAATATTAAAAAATTCAAAAAAAAATTATTAGATTTTTCTTTTTATTTTTTTAGATTTTTTGTAGATTTTTTTAGGTTTTTTGAGGGTTTAGTTTTTAGCATTTTAGCTTGGGGGGGAGTTAGGTTTTTTTTTTTTTTTGGGGGGGGGGGGGGGGGGGGGTTGGGGGGGTTTAGGTTTTTTGGGGGTGGGGGTTAGGTTTTTTTAGCTATTTTAGGTTGTGTTCACATTGGTTCTCAAGGTTCTCACAATAAGGGTGGTTCTCGCATGAGCCCCTCCCTATATATATATATATATATATATAGGGATGGGCTCATGCGAGAACTCCATTTATTGTGAGAACCATGAGAACCAATGTGAACACAACCTCAAATAGCTAAAAAATCTAAAAAAAAACTAAAAAAACCTAACCCCCCCCCCCCCCAAGCAAAACAACAAGCAACAAGCATACCCAGTAAATCCCACAAATAGCAAAGCTACTTATAGGGTCTGGGGAGGGTGGAATGTAGGCAGACCTTGCCTCTATCCATAGGGATAGAGAGACTGCTTCCAGATAGACCCTCGGCTCGAAAACGAACAACAAACCAACACACCAAGTCAAATAATACACAAATAAGAAGTCCCCCATACCAAGAAATTGATCCGAGTTGACACAGTATAATATAAATCATGTATAATAGCATGCATACAACATCATTTGGGCATAAACATAAGAAGGCAATCACCGGAAAAGTCCCTTAAAGACTAGGAAAAACCTACCTCCTTAAGATACACCTAAGACCTTACTGTAGTATCTTCTAGAAGTCCATAACCCTAATCCTATGCCTCCACGCAGTCCTATCTTGGACCATGTCCTCAGAAAGATGCAACTCTACTAAATCATGTCGAATCTGCTCATCCCATGTCAGTTTGGGTCTGCCTCTTCCTCTCCTCCCCTCGACAGTAAGAGTTTCCACTACTCTAACTGGTGCCGTCGTTTCCCTCCGTTTCACATGCCCAAACCATCTCAATCTCCCCTCCTTAATCTTCTCCGATATACTAGCCACTCCTAATCTTTCCCTAAAAACCTCATTTCTTATCCGGTCTAACCTCGTTTGTCCACACATCCACCTCAGCATCCTCATCTCTGCTACCTCCATCTTGCGCACTTGTGTCTTCTTGATAGCCCAACAGTCTGTTCCATATAGCATAGCGGGTCTGACTGCTACCCTGTAAAATTTCCCCTTTAATTTAGTTGGGAACCTCCTATCGCACAATACCCCACTGGCTGCCCTCCATCTACACCAGCCAGCCTGTATGCGATGGATTACATCGCTGTCTATGTCACCATCTCTTTGTACAAACGACCCCAGATACTTAAACCTAGTTACCTGCGGGACCAATTGATCCTCAATGGTGATTTGGGTGTCATCGTCCTTGGCTACACCACTGAAATCACAGTGTAGATACTCAGTCTTAGATCGACTAATCCTTAGGCCCTTGCTCTCTAAGGCTACTCTCCAAAAACTAAAACCCCCAAAAAACCTAACCCCCCCAAGCTAAATGCTAAAAACTAAAACCCCCAAAAAACCTAACCCCCCAACCCCAAAAACCTAAACCCCCCTCCCCCACCCCCCAAAAACCTAACCTCCCAAGCTAAAATGTTAAAAACTAAACCCCCAAAAAACCTAAAAAAATAAAAAAAATAAAAAAAAATCTAAATTTTTTTTTTGATTTTTTTAATATTTTTTAGGTTAAAATCGCTACTTTTCGAAGCAAAAAAAAAAAAAAAATTTAAATTTTTTTTAAAAAAAAATTATTTTTTTTGCTTCGAAAAGTAGCGATTTTAACTTAAAAAATATTAAAAAAATCAAAAAAAAAAATTTGTGTGATTTTTAGCTATTTTTAGGCATTTTTGGTTGTGTTCACATTGGTTCTCGCGGTTCTCACAATAAGAGGTGGTTCTCGCATATGTTCTCCCTATATATATATATATATATATTGAATGGCAAATTTGGATCACTGACGGACCACTGGAGTATCATCGTGCCACCAGTGGAACCACCCGATCATATCCATCTCCACTAGGCATAATGCCTATACACCAATTCAAGAGGAAACCCAATAAATATGGGAAAACCCTTATTGTGGGAATCGAACCCAGGACCTATTGGTCCCAAAGTCTTATCCCACCACCAAGAATCAAATGTATACAAGTAGTTAAAAGCATTAACGACGTGTCTGTCTCAATTTGAAATGACCACATTTGCATGCATGAATAGTCACAATGTCAACAACCAAGAAAAAGCAAATTAGATATTCTCTTCACCATAAGATCTTTTGCCTACCCGTGCTATGGTGTTGAAATAAATATGTTAAGTGGTGGATAAAAATATATACTTTCAACAATATATTTAAAAAATGTATGAGTTAGCTTTCCTAAAAGTAAAAGATTTTTTCTTTCTTGAAAAAAAAAAGGTTTAGCTTTTAACCCAATTACATAAATAAGTAATAGAGTTAACTTAGGCCTTCATCCGTGTAGTTTGAAAATCTAACCTGTTCGGTTCTAAATTGAAACTGTCAATTTTTTTAAGTCGGTTTCAAATTTTAACTTGGGGTGGAGGGAGTGGTCACCAAATCGTAAGTGTTTAAACAATTTTCACCTTTAGTGTTATTATTCTTAGACACATATACGTTTGTAAACGAATCGAACGTTCAGGGAACAATTTTTGAATTGTTCGGCTGTAAGTTCGTTTATGTTCGTTCGTTTAATTAATGAACGAACATGAATAAAAAATTCCGTTCGGTTAGTTAAACGAACACGAACAAATGTCTTGTTCGTTCAATTACGTTCGTGAACATTCGGTAATCCATTCGTGAAAATTCTTTCATGTTTGTTTATTTATGTTGTTCATTAATATTTTTAGCATTTATTTATTTTAGAGTAAATTACAAGTTTTGTCTTTATGTTTTTTTTTAACGGCCGACAAAAATTATTTTATTCATTGTAGCAAGATGCTACCACCATACATACATAAAGTCAACACCAATACATCAAAAGATTACATATACTACTTATCCACCAACGTTGAATCTACTCCAATCTTCCCATGTTAATGCCGCCATCTTTGCCCGGTTCTTCACCCATAAGTATGCTATTGCTTTAATTTCATCTAGAATCTTTGTAGAATTCGGCTCTGTTTGTTCGAACACGACCTCGTTCCTCGTCTTCCATATACTCCAAAATGTTACCAACATAACCGCATACAACGCTTTTTTCTTCCTGCTTGAGCCCGAACTAATCTCGTGTAACGTGTGTAAATCCTTTATGTCGAATGCTATGATCGGAGGAATCATACACCAACCCGCAATATTCTGCCATATCATTTGTGCAAATTGACATGAAACAAAAATATGATCACTAGTCTCATCGTAATTTCCACACAAAACACACGATCGACTCTGCACCGGTATACTCCGAGCTGCTAAAGCACACTTAGTTGGCAGTCGTTCCATTTCCGCGCTCCATGCTACAATTCCAACCTTTTTCGGGACCCAATTATTCCATTCAAATACTCTATCAGGACGCACGCGATTAACCGATCCCAGTATCTTCTTAATACTCGCAACATTAAAATTACCCGACCCCTCATACTTCCAATACCACTTATCAGTACTGAAAGTCATAGCCATCCCACCAATCAAGCCCATAAGTTGCTGCAATTGGGTATTTTCATTATTACCCATAACTGAACAGACCCAGGCCCACCGAAACACCAAACCTGTCTCGCTAGTCCCCATTCGGTCATGCACCATACAATCTTTATATTTTTCTACTTTAAATAAGTCCGGGAACTTTAAACAGAATGGAACCGGATCAGCCCAACTATCTAACCAAAAAGAAATGTTTTTACCGTTTGCCAGAACCGCTGACGAAGCATTACTCAGATCAATATCGGCATCTAATAGTAAATCCCGAATACTAGAGATATTTTTCCAGGGCCCGGCGATAGATACTTTTGTTGGAATATCTTTCCATCCTCTTGAGTTGTGATGAATTGCTCAAACTATACGTCTCCACAATCTTTTTTTTTTCTTTTTAAATCTCAACCGCTATTTTACCAACATTGCTAAATTTGCATCCCTTAGTGAGCCGAAACCCAACCCCTCGTATTCAACCAGAGCAATAGTTTTATCCCATGCCACCCAATTCATTTTAGCTTTTTCTTCCGACCCTCCCCAAAAGAACACCCTTCTGATTCTGTCTAGTGATTCCAAAAAGTTTTATTGGCGCTTTAAATAATGAAAAATAATATGTAGGTAAGGAATTCAATACTGATTTTATTAGTGTTATCCGTCCACCATATGATAGTATTTTTGCTTTCCATAGTGAAAGCCTACTTTTAAATATGTCGATCACCGACTTCCAATTTTTAGCAAGGTTCATATTAGCACCTACTGACAGAGCAAGATGTTTAAATGGAAACGTATCTTTTTTACACTAACATATTTGCCATATCTTGTATCTTTAGTTTTGTCTTTATGTGAAAGCCTACTTTTAAACATATTTGCCATAGTTTTGTCTTCAACATATTTGCCATAGTTTTATCTTTAGTGAAAGTCTACTTTTAAATATGTCGATCACCGGCTTCCAATTTTAGTTTTGTCTTTATGTTAACACCATTTTTTCAGGCGGTATCCTTAGGCGCGGAAGTTGACGAATTTTGTATTTAATATTTCAAAATCTTACACATTGCGTCCTTTTCTGGTTACACAAGATTATTTTAGTCTTTTTACCTATTTATATAAAAATACTTTAATAAATAAACCAAAATTAATAACAATCTCTATCTCTTTCATCTATTTCTTTTCACGTCTCTCTCTCTCTCTCTTAGGTGGCACCGCTGAACCTTAGATGTGCACTAACCTTAGACCCAACATCACCGTTCGTTATTTAAGGCATCTTGACTCCACCGATCTAGCAAAAAAAAAAAAAAAAAGAGATATGCAATTCAAAAACAACTCACCAGAACTTCAATGGAAAATCTTCAAGCTGAGATTGTACATAAATCTTACCTGTAAATCCGATCTATAAGATTTGCAGGTCAAAACAAGGTTACCGGAATCCAGTCGGAACTTTATCGGAACCCTAGGTGGGTCCTCTGGATCTTTTGTTCTTTCTTCAATCTCTAGTGATCTTTCCTTCGTCTTCAACATCCAAGCATCGCCGTTGCAACAACAACACACCACCACTCGTTCTAGCCATGACAATTACTAGACTTGCGAATGTCACCATCTCCACCATCGTCGTCCTATTCGTGACTGGGGTTGGTGAACGGTTGGGTTCTAGAGATGGTCACTGAAATAGGCGGTGATGGTGCGACAGATTAGGGTTTACAAACGGATAATCATGTTAGGGTTTTTGGTGGTGGAGGGTGAACACTTGTGGTGGCGGCGGTGGTGGTGCAATTTGCAGATGGATAATCAGGTGGTGGGTAATAAAAGAGGGGTCGTGGTGGTAGCATATGAGTGTAATCGGTTGGTAGGGGTGGCGGTGGTGTGGTGTAGCTGAACTTGTAAGAGAGATGGGAGAGAAATATGGAATTAAGAGAAAAGGCGATTGGTTAGTACCTAAATAAAATTTCTTTACAAAATAGGCCCTGGAAAGGTGAAATGGCATGAATGCCCTCATGGGCAAGGCGACCATACTTAACCAAAAATGTAACTGGGTTTGGCCAGGTGTAAACATAAAGGACAAAAGTTGTAATTTATTCTTTATTTTATCTAAACCTTTCTATTCTTTAATTCTTATTTATCTGATTATCCAAATAAATAAAATAAAAAACCTTATCTCCATTTTGTTTATGCACTGCTCCACGTTCCTTCTCATTATTCACATCTAAAATACTCTCGACATTTGTTCAACGATTAGGGCTTCAAGGTCTAGCGCCGCTCCATCCCACCATCCACCTCTAGCCACCGTCGTCTTCGCCGAGTTTATCTGTGTTCTTGAACATGTTCCTTTCCTTAATAAACTAACACGAACAAAAATTTTTGTTCGATAAGTGTTCATGGTTCATAAACACGTTATATCCTTAACGAACAAACACGTATAAAACCTTATTCGTGTTCGTTCGATTCATTTAGATATACACTACAAGTAACGTGTAATTTACAATCAACAATTCTAAGTAAAGAATCTTGAAAATAAATAATGCAAAAGCTTCTGTCCAAATTCATGCACTTATCACACACTTTATGTCTCCCACGATACCTGTCCATTTTTTAGTTCCTACATATATCTTGTATTATAATACTATTTCTTTGATTTTTATCACATCCTTCTTAAATCTTAATTATACGACAAACTTAGACTAATAATTTAGAAAAAAAAAGTAAAATAACATAAATACGACATGAAGTGGACGGACACGCGGCGTCGAGAATAACCTTAGAATATGACTTCCAGAAAATTCGGCACGTTACAGTTTCTAGACTTCTTTGAGTCTTTCCTCCTATTTATTTATATTCAAACTCTTCAGCCTCCTTTCCTGTTTCTTCGCCCTATAAATCAACCTAGTTTTCATTCGATTCTTCAACCCAAACCAAACCAAACCCACATTTCATCCTTCACATTACGCTTATTTCATCTCCGGTAAGTCTTCCTATGCTTCTTTCATTTATTTTATCATAATGTGTATGTATATCTTCTGGATCTTGTTGTCTGTGTCATGAGCTTGATTACAAGCATTTGTTCCGGGTTAAGGTTAGATCTTAGTATTTTGTTGAGCCAATTATCCTAGAATCAAATCCAACAACATTGGAATAAGGTTTTAGATGGATCAAATGTTTGACTATTTTTTTTGGTCAAATGATGAATATTGATTGTTGTAGGTTAGTACAAAATGGAATATGAAAATGAATACCAGCAACACATCCCAGAGTCAAGATATGAATGCCTTCTTTTTGGTAAGCATCAATTTTTAATTTATTATTTATTTAATGGGATTTTGAAATTATGTTATGTTGGACTTTTAGATGTGGATGACACCCTTTATCCTCTAAGCTCTGGGTTGTCAGCTGAGTGCACCAAGAACATCAAAGGTATTATTGCATATACAACTGATTATTTTTAGATTGTTGCCTATATCGTTTTTTTTTGGTTACCTACGTTAGAAACTTTGTGTATTATACAGGTTGAATAAATGAAATATTAAATAGTTAGTAATGAAGATTTAGGAATTATAAAACAATATTTTGAGATAAGAATTGATTGAAATTATGTATGGTAACTTCTGAATGGTTAAGTGTTGTCTGAACCATTAAGTGTGGAACCAGTAAGAGGTTTGAACCATTAAGAGCCAGTATAATGCTTAACCGTTCAGAGGCAAATGTCTAACCAATTCAGATTAGAGGTCTTAACCATTCAGACTCAATATAATGCTTAGCCGTTCAAAGGCAAATGTCTGAACCATTCAGACATCTGCTCGCGAAACCATTAAGTGCTGAACCTATAGGAGGGTGAACCATTAAGAGC
This sequence comes from Helianthus tuberosus, assembly GCA_030545235.1. NCBI lineage: Eukaryota > Viridiplantae > Streptophyta > Magnoliopsida > Asterales > Asteraceae > Helianthus > Helianthus tuberosus. The sequence continues at coordinate 81,360 of JARYGA010061383.1, forward strand.
TAAACAAAAGGCCCAGTCTTAAAACAATAATAGGGTGAAATAAAATAGGCTGGAAATAGAATCTTGGGCTCATAGAATTTTAACATGTGATGCAACAAGTTAGTTATTTATTAGGTATAGATTTGTATATGAATTTAACTTATGATCTCTGTTACATGAATGATTTTGTTTAGAGTATATGGTGAAAAAGCTTGATATAGAGGAAAGCAAAGTTCTGGAAATGTGTGTCCAACTCTACAAGGATTACGGGACAACAATGGCTGGTCTTCGGGTATGATCTTGATTCTAAACTTTGATCTTTGTGAAGTCTAAATAAAGGGTTAGTTTCTTTGTACATTTGATATCACATCGTCTAATCGTTTATTCGTGCAGGCTATTGGCTATGATTTTGACGATGATGACTACCACAGGTACCGAATTTTGCTGTAACCTTTTGTCTATAATTCTAAATCGGCTCCTCAGTAATCTAATCTTGTGAAATTGGTGATTAACAGTTTTGTTCACGGGAGATTACCGTATGAATATCTGAAACCCGACCATGTTCTTAAAAGTCTTTTAAATAGTTTGCCCTTCAGGAAAGTGGTATGTTTTCAAGTCCGTTTTACTTGATACACACTTGATGGTTTCTATAAAGTTTTCTTTTTTCTTTTAAACGTAGTTTCATTGTTTATTTCATAGATTTTCTCAAACGCGAACGAGGCACACGTGGCAGAAGTTCTTGGCCGACTTGGATTGGGTGACTGCTTTGATGATGTCATATGTTTCGAGTCCCTAAACCCTAAAACCCAAACCGCTAATGCTTCTAAGAGTGACAATGAACCCGTTGATTTACTACCAAAGAGCCCTATTGTTTGCAAACCCTCTGAAAACGCTTTCCAACAGGCTTTTAAGATGGCCAACATTAACCCTCATAAAACCGTAAGTTATCTTAGATATTATAACATGATCGTAAGAAATAGATGTCGCTACAATGTGAAATCTCACACTCGTAAATATGGTGTTTTCAGTTGTTCTTTGATGACAGTATACGCAATATACAAACTGCAAAACTCACCGGCCTTACCACTGTGTGGGTAAGTCATTTTTGCTGTGAGCATTAATGTTGATAGTTATTGTCGATGAAACTAAGTTTTTTTTCTCTTGTTGGTGCAAATAGGTTGGGTCGTCACAGCGTAAGAATGGCGTGGACTACGCCTTAGAGAGTATACACAACATTAGGGAAGCAGTGCCGGAGCTATGGGAATTGGTCAACAAGACAAAGGATGTTCAGCGTTCACAAAAGATTGCAATTGAAACTCCTGTGGAGGCATAGACCGCGTAGTGTGTTATTCTTCTAACCTCTTCGTTCTTATCTTGATGTGTACTGATTATGAAAATGAGAATTTTAAGGTATTAATATTATTGTAAGTTTGTTAGGAATGTTTCTGCTTGTTTGTGCCATCTTTCTAAAAACTTTTACAGAACAACTTACACATACAAAGATTGGACACCAGCATCTCTTACTTCTTTAAAAATATTGTATATTCGGTCTTCTTGTTACATGTTGTGTTTAAAGTCTGAGGGGTTAGTTGTACTTTACTCAAAGTAAAAGGGCTCAATTTGTAATTGTTAGTTGGTCGACTGATTCGGGAATATAGCCATATAGGTGATGACTTTTTGGTGCATGGGCAACCCCATGTAGAGTTTAGGGGTTAGTTTCCTCTAGAATGATAGTGGGCCGGGTCACCAACGTTGTCTGCGTTTGTAGGTATAGGTAATCTTTTGCCATTGGATTTACCCGACGTCAGGATTTTGTTGGTCCTTAAAAAAAGATTTAAGGAATATAAGAACCCGTTTGCTGTTCATGATAGGTTAACTGTCGTATTCTATTTTTAATTCAATTTGTAATCAGTCGCTTGTGAAATTAATAAGACAATCGTTGGTGTGTGATTCTTGTTCATAACACCTATCAACCTATCAAGACCGAGATATATTAAGTTGAGGTACGTCTTCATGAGAGTATTCTCTTTGTTAATTTCTAGTTCAGCTCAACATCAATTTTGAGTTTGTAGTTATCTTAGCTTTATGGTCTTCGTCAGCATAACAAACTACAATTCTTCCAAACCTTATGGATTTGAGATTTAGTCAAGTTTATACCTCACATCTCCTATGTGGTATTATAACTTAACTAAAAAAAATTAGTTCTGGTTGATCCCATTTTCCAAACGCAATATTCATAATATAAATTAGCAACATTATATGTTGTACTATATGCATGGGAAGAATTTCAAAAAAAAAAGTTAATTTTTCAATTTTAACCCTTTTGATTTTTTTACTTTTTTCGTAAGTTTAATATTTCGCAACGTGCATGTGGGGTTCGACTTTTTTCGTCTTATTTTTTCCATTTGACAGGTCTGTCGCAACGCGTATATTTTTCTCCATTTGACTGGTTTGTCGTAACTCGCGGGTCCTAGATCGACTTAGTTATTATTTTCTACATTTTACGTTTCGGTCTAATTTTTTCACATTAACAAACTACAACGGGTGTGTGTGGCTCAACGATTTTACGTATGCTTTTCGTTCAGTGTTATTTTTTCCTTTTTTATTTATTTTATTTTTATGAGCTTTTACGATGTTGGTAGTCGCTAGCAGTGGTGTAGCATTACGAACGTTTTTAACCTATAACGTTTTTTACTAATAATTTGTTTCGAGTTAACCCTTGTACCTTCTTTACTTAAAAACTAATTTTACGTACATATTTATATGTACATGTCGGTATGAGTCTGATTTGTTCTACGTTTTGACGTTAACTTTTTCTATGAAACGAGTCATATCAAATATAATACGTCTTTAAAAAAAAAAAAAATTATGTGCATATTTTTATGTACATTTCGCTATAAACTAATAAACTAACTATAAGTGCAAAATAGCTTAAAGGGTTCAAGTAAGCCACCAGCTGTAGTGAACAGCAAAAAGCATTGCATAGTGTCATGTCCCATCACACTTTACGTGTGACTTCTCTCACTCAGCCGCAAAAGGGGCACGTGAGAAGAGATAGTCTTTTACCCGCAGGTCCGAAGCCTTCAACCTACCAAAACGGGCAACCCCCTAACTGCATCACGGAATCACTAGTCAAAGGTTTCTACTCTTGGCTTCCCCTTTCCCTATAAATGACCATCTTTGGTCACTCAGCCAAACATTCCGAAATCTCACTCTCTCTCTAGTATCTGCACATCGCATATTCTATTCTTTACATTAATAACACTATCACATTGCATGCATCGGATCTGGGTTGAATCTCTTTCAACCTTGAATTCCAAGCAATTGATAAAAGAGTGATCCAGCCCTACGTATTGCATACGTAGGGGGACTCGTAACCTGCGTTAGGCAAATCGAGACTCATGAAGCCTTTTGCCTGACCAGTCTCTCCACTACCCTTGGTCTCATATTTGTTGTAGCAACAATAATCAACATAAAATACACTAATGTTAGTCATTCGATAATCAAAGGCTTATCATCCGAAACACAACACAAAACGCACAAATATGGTGTTTTAGTAATCTTCACTATGTTATTTGTGAGTTTTGGGTGTGTTTTATGGTTGATATTATGGTGTTTTATAACTTTTTACACTTTGTAGAAAAAATAGACTTTGTAGCCAACTTCCACCCTATTAAATTATATGTTTAGTACATGCATCCATTTATTATGTAAAAAAAAGTGTTTGTTGTGTAGTGGAAAAAACCATCTCAAGATAATGTAGAGGTCTCAAATTCAAGTCTTGGCTCCACTATTAAAATTTTATTTTTTAATTAATTTCTCCTTAAGCACAATTTTGTACCAAATTCTTTATGTCGGGCCTAAATTTTTTTGAGAGTTCTTAGGGACGGCTCTGGACACTGCACCATAGATATCGAAGGTATTGCATATACTAGTGATTGTCTTTTGACAATCGTGTACTTATTAAATCGTGTATGAAATTACCTTTTGATACAGATGAAGGCGAAGTCACCAAATGCGTGTCCAACTCTACAAGGATTATGGGACACCAATTGTTGGTCTTCGGGTTTGACCATAACTAATAGCTGTCACTATAATGTGACATGACTACTATCACAAGAGACTAAGTTGATTTCAATAACTTGTATTAAAATGTTTTCAATCAAGATCTTCCAAAAATAAATAAGTAGTGTATAAATTAATAATGAAAAATCTTATTGGGTTGGTTTTGGGTCTGCGGGTCCTATGCCTTACTAGGGGGATATTCCACGGTCCTCCCAACCACCGAGGTGATACCACCTCGCAGAACGCCACCTTGCAAGCCTGAGTCTGGGGGTAAATCCGCTACCGTAGGGGCATTGGGAACGGGCAGGACTCGAACCCGCCACCTCCGGGTTAGAATGCGGACAGGTGGCCATTGGGCTGACACCCAATGGTTTACTATGCTTCGTTACTTTGTCACTTTCTTGCAATTTATATTCTTTATCAAAATAATAATATATATAAAAGTTTCCACAATTTTATATACATTATTGGCCATGCTTGATGAATAGTATTTGGGTTACATTATAATAATCTTAGATTTTTTTTCCTATACCAACATTTGGTTTGATAATATATATATATATATATATATATATATATATATATTATTGGCCATGCTTGATGAATAGTATTTGGGTTACATTATAATAATCTTAGATTTTTTTTTCCTATACCAACATTTGGTTTGATAATATATATATATATATATATATATATATATATATATATATATATATATATATATATATATATATATATATATATATAGGGTAAGGATAAATCGAAAACCCACTCCAGTTGACTAAACCCTGAAAACCCAAGATCTACCATTGATTAAAAAAGATGGATGGTTGTGATGTCTTTTAGTGTAATATATATTACTTTTTAATATTCTAATCAGTAACAGTACACATAAGGGATAAAATGGGAATAATGTGTGAGAATTTTCTTCTTGGAAGAATGGAACTTTTGTCAGTTGTCTGCATGATCATTATTACATCCATTTTTTTAACAATTTCTCTCTCTCTCTCTCTCTCTCTCTCTCTCTCTCACTCTTCATCCCATCATCCTCCATCTCTCAAAATTCTTAAAAAATTTTTTTACAGAAAATAAAGCAGCAGATTCTTGGTCACTTGGGTCAAATTTAATATTGTTGAAACCTAAAAGTCGTTTATTCAATGTGTTAATTTTATTATATACATAATAAAAACTTGAACAAATATATGTAAATAATTACAATCTTGCATGAGGGCTTGGTTCGATTCCTCTTTTTATGTTGTGATTATTTTTTATTAACTCAATCTTGCTAACTACAATCACCACATTTATTGTTATTATTTTGTTGGTATAAAGAAAATTTCCGAAAATGCTCGTAAAAAATGGTGAATTATTTTTCTATATACTAATTTTCTTAATTAATATACAACGTTGTCATGAAAAAAAAAAAGATATTCAAGCAACCATCAACAAAAGCACATGATCAAACACACATAGAGCAAAAATGTACAAAAATCTCAGTGAAAAAAAATGTAACACGGATACAGCAAAAATGTACAAAAATCTGAGGCAAAAAAAAATGTAACATGGTAAAAACAAAACCAAAAAATCCATAACATATAAAATGTAACATAAAAAAATTTAACAACACACTTATTTTTACAATAATCTAAAAAAGTGTAACATTGCACTTTATTTTATGTAAATACAGCAAAAATGTACAAAAATCTGAAGCAAAAATAAAATGTAAGATGGTAAAAACAAAACCAAAAAATCCATAACATATAAAATGTAACAACACACTTATTTTTACAATAATCTAAAAAAGGTGTAACAATGCACTTTATTTTATGTAAACGTACATTATTTATGTGACACGGGAAAATGTAACATGCATTTTTTCTTGAACAAATTTAACACAAAAAATTGATAAATCAAAAAATTAAAAACATCCATCTTCTTCAACAAAAAAAAAACATATCCAGAAAAAAGTTGGAGCATCTGGATGATGATCTTTTGAACTGGATCATCTTTTGGATTCAGATCACTTTTAGATCTGGATGAAGATCTTTAAGAACTGGAAATGAAATAGAAGATAAAGATATAAAGAGAAAGAGAGAGAGAGAGAGAGAGGGAAAAGTCATAAATAACACATTTTTACACATTTCATACCTTAAATACCTGATTCAACTAAAAACACTTACAAAAAATGTGTAATTTTAGATAAAAAAACATAAAGAGAATTTAAAAAAAGTAACAAGATTCATATCTGATTCATCGTCATCTTCGTATCTTATTCATCATCATCATCTTCATATTCATATTCATGTGCGATTTTCTTCAAGCTGCCAGATCTATTAACATCTAGATCTTAACTCACACCCCGGATCTGGTAACCACCGCTGCAATGGTGGTGGGTATTCTTTTCAATCTGGAACAAAATTCTAGTAGTGGTGGGTGTTTTTTTTAATCCGGAACAAAAGTCTTTCTATGATGCTTGATGTAGTTTGGTTGAGATGAGAGAGATTTCTAGTAGTGGTGGGTGTTTTTTTTTTAAATCTGGAACAAAAGCCTTTCTATAAAGCTTGATGTAGTTTGGTTGAGATGAGAGAGATAAGCTTTGTAAAAAAATGACGGTGATGGAGGTAACAATGAAGACTACTTTATGGAGAAGAGTGAATTATGGAGAAGAGTGAATTATTATATTAGAGAGATAAAGTTTTTCAATGTAGTACAAAAATGTGTCAGGTGAAAAGTTTGAAACTATTACATTAATTAATTGATGGATGGAGGTGAATTTCCAAATTTACCCTTTAAGCTATCTGTTACAAAAAAACACGTGGAAGCTTATTGTCCACACAATTGGGTTTCTTGGGTTTAGTCAACTGGAGTGGGTTTTCTCCTTATAATTAGCATATATATATATATATATATATATATATATATATATTATTGGCCATACTTGATGAATAGTATTTGGGTTACATTATAATAATCGTAGATTTTTTTTTCTATACCAACAATTGGTTTAATAATATAAGACTGAAGGGAGTGGGGCGACTCCCACCCCCAAGTCGCCCAAGGTTGCCATGAACACCGGCCCCAGAGGCGTTCTAGGGGGCGTCCCCCATGAGCCCGTCCTCTTCTCGTCGCCGCCTCCCTCTCACACAACAACTTTTTGGCACAAAATTCCAAGAATTTCCCCCTTTTCAAACAAATCAACCAATCAGAGGTCTTGGTGGCATCTTGAGTTACCATGAACACCACGCCTCCTTTTTTGAGGACGCCCCAAGCCGCCCCCCAAACGCCACGTGTCGCAAGACGCCCTCTTTTGAGGACGCCCCACTCCCTTCAGTCTAAACATTATATATTGAACTTAATAAAAATAATATTGGCTGATGGAATGGTTGTGGCCTTTTGCAACTATTTACATTGCTTCCACCACACAAGTTCAATTCTTGGAAGTAACTTTTTTTTATCTTATTTTTTGTCATCATTAAATCATTAATTATTCTTAACATTTACATCATACTAAATTTATTATTCTATTAAAAAATTTAAAACATATACGCGTTCCTTTAAAAAAATTATTTATATTACATCTTTCTCAATAAACCATAGGTTATAACACCATATATTTAATTGTTACAAATGTTGTTACGACATACTTATTTTTTCTATGTTTCGATAAAAGATTTTTTTTTTCAAAAGCGATCGAGTGATATACAATTATTTTTTTTACCCCAACGAATGAAAGCGATATATTTCTACAATTTTCGCAAGATGTAAAAGACGTGCCGATATCATTTTGGTCATATCATGATTTTTTTAATTTTATCTTTTGGTTACCAAGTGCCGATACCGAATCAATAACGTGATAAATCGAACTGATTCCAACCAAATACCCGCCGCAGCGCGCAGGGCATTTGACTAGTATCTTTATTAAATACACAAGTTTTATGTATATATTTACAAGATATAAACAACTGTTGCACACGATTTGATCGTAGGCTGATTTGGGTGGCAAATCGCCAGTGAGCTAGTGATCATCTACGCGTGTTGCGACATGGATGGTGACATGGTTACAAAAATGATTCATTATTCTAACACAATTTAGTTTGTGATGGTACCGGTATTCAATATTGTTACATTAAAAAGAGGTATATTTATAATAGTTTCATTACACAAAAGTTGTCTCATGTAACAAAAAAAATCAAATAAAAAATAACGACGTGTTTTACATCGATCACAAGCCATAAAAACTAATACCGGTAATGGTTCCAACAATATTAATACAAAAGGATAACGACGTGTTTTTGTCTTCCTTTTGTATTTTCAGGATTAAATGAGCTCAAAAACACAAAAGAAGCAAAAAGACAGCTAAATCCAACATAAATACAAGAAAAGGAACATAAGTGGATTGCCCGACCCCTCAACGACATCTTCCCAAGCAAAATAGAGAAGGCAGAAGACTGAACACGGGCCGTGCTCAGCCAGCACGGGGCCGTGCCCAAGAAGCAGCAGAAAAGACAAACCTATAGAAGCTTCTATTGCCCACCACGGGGCCGTGCCCAGTGAACACGGGGGCGTGCCGAAAGTACAACAGGCGTATTAATTGTAATTGCGAATTACAATTAATGAGAAGAGAGAGTGTCAGACAGGCACGAGGCCGTGCCCAGCCTTCTGTTCAGCCTATAAATAGGAGTGCTTGGTTTCATTTCAACTCATCCCTTGGCACACCACCTCTCTCACACTTCATCCACCACCCACCACCATCACAACACCATCATCCACCACCATCATCCATTGTCCATCGTAGAGTGTGTGAGTCGTCTCGGGATCCAAGATTGATCGTAAGAGTTCTTGACAATCAAGACCATGTTTGCCTAAGTCTCTTACAACACTTGGTGAAGACAAAGTGTCTAGTATAATACTTTTTATTTCTAATCTTTTGCACTTTTTATTTGGTTTTGTATTAATGACTTTAATAACTAGTTACTTATGTTGAAGGTGATCTTTCCTTATCGTTTGTCCGTGGTGTCTTGGCATTATTTTACTGTCTATATAAAATAAAAGATTTTCACCATTCATATCTCCACGGTCTATATGGAGGTATGTTAACTACCTGGTCGGGGGTTAAGGGAACGGTTTGGTAAAGGTCTTGCCATTGTTCAGCGTTTAGAGGTCCTGCAATGGACCTGAGTCAAATTTAGTAGGATCTCCTTCAATGCTTCACGGTATTGGATGGCGGGGGTCCAAACTCTTTGATCCCCTCATAAGTTAACTACTATTAATACTATAACCCGGCTATTTAGGACTGTATCCCTGCTGACTCAGACTACTTAGCCGAGGGTAACGTCACCGCCAAAAGCGGGGCCTACCATAATACTGCATTAATAACTTAATTCATTATCTTCCAATAATCCACCCTTTTAGGATTGTATCATTGCTGACTCAAACTACTGGGGTGAGGGTAACGTCACATTCAAAAGAGGGCCTACTACAATAACTAAGATAATCTCTTAATTATGTGCAAAAGTGCAGAAATAATCAAAGGTTATACTAGATACGAGTCGGAACCAAGTGATTCATCTTGTCTATCTGTTTTTTCTTTTATTTTTATTTTCAGCATTTTAGTTAGTTTTTATTTTTTTCTTAGTTTAAAAACATTTTTCTAAACTTTTTATTTTGATTAGACGTTGAGGATAAACCGGTACTAAAAGCTCTTGTGTCCTTGGACGACCTCGGTATCTTACCAACACTATACTACGCCCACGATGGGTGCACTTGCCCATATGTGTGTCTAGTGTTAGTAAATATCGTGTTTTATAAATTTAAAACTTGGCTAAAATAAGTGTTAAAGGGGCTTAAAATATACACCTAATATATATAACACTTTACCGCACATCAAGTTTTTGGCGCCGCTGCCGGGGACACAAGGATTTTAAGAAAGTTAGGAATCAACGGCCTAATCATTTTTTTCCTTTTTTTCTTTTTAATTTTTAGGATTTTCGTAGTTTTTCAGCTTCTGCAGAGCTCAGCACGGGCCGTGCCCGCTGAACACGCCCCCGTGCTAAATCATTGGAACTGCCAATCCTGTTTTACGTCAGACATTAAGCTGAACACGGGGCCGTGCTCACTCAACACGCCCCCGTGCCCAAGATTCACTTACTGAAAACAGAACCGTTAGATCCCGGCGGTCGGTAATTTCTGACATAAACATGAGTGATAGTGATTGTTTTTACTTTCGGCACTCTTATGGTACGTGGTGTCAATTATGTGGTGGCAAACATGAAGAAGTAAAATGCTACTTTCTAAATTATAGGCTCCACTACATGGACCCACCGACTTCTTATAACCTTAAGAGGGGGGAAAGTAAAAATAAGCACTATTTCTCCCTCGAATGCGCCCAGCCAGATATTCTAGGGGAAATGCTCCTTGATGAGTTATTTCAACTAGAGCTTAGGAAGGATTTTATTGATCCACCCCAAGACGATGACCATAACGAAATGCTGGAACCGCATTCCGACAACCTCGTTGCTTCCGAAAATACCTTCGTACCTGGAAAAGACTTGGACGATAGTCGTCCCTGTGTCGATTGTGCCGTGAAGGACTCTCCATCGACTTCGTTCGGTGCATACATAGACCTGAGCGATTCGGCATACACCTTCTTTAACGAGAGCCCGGGAAAGGGTTGGACTTGTCCACCTAGAATGAAAATAGGAATTACCCTCACCGACAACCTCTTGCGTTCTCGCCTTAGTCTAGGACAATTAAGGTATCTTAGGCACTTTGGGGTTGTTCCAACCAGTAAGGAACCACCCGATGTAGACGAGATCCTTAGAAGTAACGAAACTCCATAAGACAGCCTCCAGACACGGGGCCGTGTCCAGGTCAACACGCCCCCGTGCTCACCTAAAAGATTCTCTGCTGATTTTGTCAGAATACGGACAAAATGTGTCAGGATTTTCTCTGCACACGGGGCCGTGTCCAGCGGACACGGGGCCGTGCCCAGTGCGCTGTCGTTTTCTTTAAATGCAGCCTGATTCCTGCTCATTTTTTACCACTTCAATTGACAGAGATTCCTGGGATCTTCACTCATACCATCCTAGGTAAGTGCTAAAAGAAGGTTCCAAAGGACCCTCTTGTCCCTTCCACTTTTATTCATTTCCTCTTCTTTCAAAATTTTTCAAAATTTCCTCCATGGAAGCTTGGAAATCCCTTGATTCCAACCCTCTATGTGAAGTTTGTAAGATTATTTGCTAAGGATTCTTGCTTAAAGTTAGTTGTATAACTTTATTTTAAATTATCTAAGCCTAAAAACCAGCAAAAAAAATCATGAGAATAATTTAAAACTCCAAGACTCCTTAGCATAAAATCCTGCAGACAAATGGACACGGGGCCGTGCTCATCGAGCACGGGGCCGTGTCCGAGGCACTGTTTTGTAAAAATTTAGCTTTCTTCGGTTTCTTTCACAGAAAATGGCAAGCATAACAAGCGGATCATCTTCAAGAAATAACCGACAAGGGAGGAGGTCATCAACAACATAAGACTCTCTTGTGAACTATGTTTACGCCCTAAGGGAAGCTATTGACGAAATGACGGGAGTGGAAGAAGCATTGGTCGACCGTATCAACCATCTAGCAGTGGGACTGGAGGGCTGTCTCCGAGAAGTAAACCTCTTGCACCAGAGGTTAAACCTTCTCGCCTCCCCGCCTTCGGTGCCTATAATAACCCAAAGGGCATGGAACGTGGTGCCCGAAGTCATCATTCCGGCCGAATGGTACGCCATGCACCAAGAGCCTCCGCAAAGAGTGGTGCAAGGAGTCCTAGTGAATGTTCCTCTTCAGCCACCAGTTACTGAGGAAAATGAAGCTACATTCTTCCTTCCTAGGGAGATCGAAGAATGGCTTTAAACAACGTTTAGGGAAGAAATCCTTCGGCTAAAAGTCCTACTATATCGGGAAACTATTCTCGAAATTTTCTTAAAATAGTAGAACTCTTGATGATAACCTCGTGTACCTCCTGACCTATTTAGTTAAGTTTTAGTTTTATCTTAATTTAGGATTATGTAAGGTCTCTCTCTATGATTGCAATGAAATGATGGTTTTTAAAGTTTGGATGGTTTTTAATAAATAAAACACACTCATGGTGGAAAGGGATGAAAAGGGGAACGAGAAAAAAATGACCTCATGCACAAGAACAAGGCAAACCGACAACTTTCTCCATTACAGAAGGTTTAACACGGGCCGTGCCCAACCAACACGGCCCCGTGTTGAACCACCTGCAGAAAAACGCCCAGTTCAGGTAACTGGACACGGGCCGTGTTCACCCGACACGCCCCCGTGTCCAGACTTCTGTTTCTCTTATTTCAATTTTTGTTAGTGGCACTTGAACACGGGGCCGTGCCCGGACAACACGGGGCCGTGTTCAACGCCCAGTAACACAAAATTTTTGCTTTTTAACACCATTTTACACATCTAATCAACCTAAAAATTTATTTTTGGGACACATTGAGGACAATGTGTAATTTAAGTGTGGGGGGGATGCTAAAATCTTGAATTTTGCAAGTCCTAAATACAAGCCTTACACAAAACTCTATTGGAACCGCTAATCACCCCAATTTTTTTTTCAAAAATTTCATTTTTTTACTTGTCTAGGTTTAACTCGGGAAATTCAAGTTCTCAAAAAGGTTATATTTTTACAAATTTACAACCGATAGCGTAATGATAAAAAGAACCAACATAACAAAATTATGAAAAGGCATGACAAACTTAGTTAAAATTCGATTATATATACTTGATCACATAAAAACCCATTCCCACAAAAGTGAGTTTTGAGCCTTTATTGAGCATACAAATTTACATCTTTAGACTAAATGCTCATTTTTCGTTTCTTGTGTGAATAGCCGCTTGGTTCTTACAACTCTAGAACTTGCCATGACGATACATTCCCGGTCCTTATCAACTTAAACCCGAGTAAGTAAATGATGGAGGCATTAGGACTAACCCTTTTTATTTCTACACCATTATTTTTCTTTTTCTTTTACCACCTACCCAAAAAATCCCCCTAGTTAGCCCCTTTGAGCCTAAACCTTTTTCATTTCATAACCCAAACCAAAAACCCTTTTACCCACCAAAACCTTTTTATTTTTAACCCTTTGTTTTAGTAATAAGTTCGGTTTTTCGTATGATAAAAAATAAGTGTTGATGATGAAGCAAAAAGAAAATAAACAAACAAGTTCATCAAAAATAACTTTGTTTGAATAAAAGCTTCATCAAAATAAAAAAAATACAAAAATAGAAAGTCCTACGAAAACCGACACTTGTTACGCTTTTTCACCCTTTTTCTACTAACCACTAACCCAACCACCTACCTTTAACCCAAGCCTAACCCTTAACCCACAAAGTCCTCTTGATATTTACAAAGGTATAAAAGTTAAAAAGGAGGAGGATTGATTGCTTGGCAAGCCTATGGTAGGAATAAGTTCCATGCCGCTCTTGAGTGATTCACTAAAAATACACCTTCGGCCGAGTGTGAGTGATTTCTCCCGTAAGGTATGTGAACTTGTATATAAATGGAATTTTAAAAAGGCATGTTATGCCCAAATAAATAATTTCTCCTATGAAACGTTCTAAATAAATCATTACGAATAGGATTGTAAATAGATAAAAATAAAATCCAAAAAGATCTTGGATATCCCGACACTCTACGACAAGCCCAAAACCTTCTCTTCTACCCATTCCATTTGGGAGTGTAAGCCACATATTAAAGAGTTTTGCTTGAGGACAAGCAAAAGTTCAAGTGTGGGGGTATTTGATGTGTGTAAAATGCAACATATAAATTACATCAAATGAGGCATAAAACTAATCCTTTTTAAGTACTAATATTGGAAAAAGAGTGTTTTTGTCTTCCTTTTGTATTTTCAGGATTAAATGAGCTCAAAAACACAAAAGAAGCAAAAAGACAGCTAAATCCAACATAAATACAAGAAAAGGATCATAAGTGGATTGCCCGACCCCTCAACGGCATCTTCCCAAGCAAAATAGAGAAGGCAGAAGACTGAACACGGGCCGTGCTCAGCCAGCACGGGGCCGTGCCCAAGAAGCAGCAGAAAAGACAAACCTATAGAAGCTTCTATTGCCCACCACGGGGTCGTGCCCAGTGAACACGGGGGCGTGCCGAAAGTACAGCAGGCGCATTAATTGTAATTGCGAATTACAATTAATGAGGAGAGAGAATGTCAGACAGGCACGGGGCCGTGCCCAGCCTTCTATTCAGCCTATAAATAGGAGTGCTTGGTTTCATTTCAACTCATCCCTTGGCACACCACCTCTCTCACACTTCATCCACCACCCACCACCATCACAACACCATCATCCACCACCATCATCCATTGTCCATTGTAGAGTGTGTGAGTCGTCTCGGGATCCAAGATTGATCGTAAGAGTTCTTGACAATCAAGGCCATGTTTGCCTAAGTCTCTTACATCACTTGGTGAAGTCAAAGTGTCTAGTATAATACTTTTTATTTCTAATCTTTTGCACTTTTTATTTGGTTTTGTATTAATGACTTTAATAACTAGTTACTTATGTTGAAGGTGATCTTTCCTTATCGTTTGTCCGTGGTGTCTTGGCATTATTTTACTGTCTATATAAAATAAAAGATTTTCACCATTCATATCTCCACGGTCTATATGGAGGTATGTTAACTACCTGGTCGGGGGTTAAGGGAACGATTTGGTAAAGGTCTTGCCATTGTTCAGCGTTTAGAGGTCCTGCAATGGACCTGGGTCAAATTTAGTAGGATCTCCTTCAATGCTTCACGGTATTGGATGGCGGGGGTCCAAACTCTTTGATCCCCTCATAAGTTAACTACTATTAATACTATAACCCGACTATTTAGGACTGTATCCCTGCTGACTCAGACTACTTAGCCGAGGGTAACGTCACCGCCAAAAGCGGGGCCTACCATAATACTGCATTAATAACTTAATTCATTATCTTCCAATAATCCACCCTTTTAGGATTGTATCCTTGCTGACTCAAACTACTGGGGTGAGGGTAACGTCACCTTCAAAAGAGGGGCTTACTACAATAACTAAGATAATCTCTTAATTATGTGCAAAAGTGCGGAAATAATCAAAGGTTATACTAGATACGAGTCGGAACCAAGTGATTCATTTTGTCTATCTGTTTTTTCTTTTATTTTTATTTTCAGCATTTTAGTTAGTTTTTATTTTTTTCTTAGTTTAAAAACATTTTTCTAAACGACGACCTCGGTATCTTACCAACACTATACTACGCCCACGATGGGTGCACTTGCCCATATGTGTGTCTAGTGTTAGTAAATATCGTGTTTTATAAATTTAAAACTTGGCTAAAATAAGTGTTAAAGGGGCTTAAAATATACACCTAATATATATAACACTTTACCGCACATCAAACGCCATTTTCAACGAAATTTATACTAAAACGTCGAAAGATCCGTAACAAAGAATACTGGTACTGATATTGATATTGTTCAGACAATATTGGTTTAATTCATCACGGTGAAGGACAATAAAATAAATTATATTTAACTCGTTCAATTTTAAATTAAAATTTTATCGAACCGTATATAAAAATAAGCATATTGCAACTACCAATATCGTTTGTACAATCTTCCAGACACGTATGTACGTTTAATCTTCTACAACCTTCAATCGATCAAGTCACAAACCACCGGATCCCCAAATTTCCCGGAAACCCTAATTTTGATTGAACCTAAGAAATCACGGAAACGAACATGAATCAGAGCCAAGGCTCTGATACCATGTCATAAACGAAGAATATTTCACTCATATTAAACTTTACAAAAACAGAATTACAATCAACAAGAACTTTCTCTTAAACCTCTAACAGATACAAAGATTTAACACTTAACAAACAATCAAATTCTACTGGATGATCATCTTACACTCAAACAGAATTCACGAATAACATGTGAAATTCTATATACAAACCCTAGAAACAACTGAGAGAAATTGTATGAATTATTGGTGAGAGTGAATGGTGATAATGAACTATACAACCCTTTAAATAGGGTTCTTCTATCAGCAACACCACCTCCGCAACAAGTCTATACGGTGCGTGACCAAAAGCCCACAAACTCTTCAAGTGGCCCAAGTGTACTTCTCCAAATATTCCAAGCCCATCAATTGTGACTTCAAAGTCCACACCTCATTTAACAATAAACCACATATATTAATAATTTACAAATATAAAACTCAATAATATTGTCAAATATAATGTGTCATTTTAACACCCCCTTAGTTTTATGTTTGAAACAAATTAAGAAGACCTAACCACTTACATATAGAATCATGCTGACTCGGTAAAAAGCCTTTTGTAAATATATCTGCAACTTGATTAACAGATTCAAAACCTACAGTCTTTATCACACCACCAAATATTTTCTCTCTTAGGAAGAAAAGATCCACTTCAAAATGTATAGTTTTTTCATGAAAAACTGGTTTTGCAGCTATAGACAAAACTGTTGTATTATCACACTTTAACACCACTGGTAATTGCAAGTTAACTTGCAATTCTCTAAAAATGTTAATTAACCAAAGCACTTCACATGCCACATCACACATTAATTTGTACTCTGCTTTAGCAGAAGATCTTGCAACAACACTCTGCTTCATACTTTCCCAATATACTAGTGTTTCTCCTAGAAAAAAGAAACACAGTATCCAGTTACATACCTTCCGTCTGTACCACTTTTAGCCCAAACAAAATTAGCAAATGCACAAAGCTGAAACTAATTGCTTTGTTTTATTTTAACTCCCATACTAGGTGCCCGTTTCAAATACCTCAGCACTTTTAGAGCCAATTGCATATGACCCTTTAAAGGATTATACATGACTTAAAAAGTGCACATTATATGCAATATTAGGTGTGTATGTGACAGGTAAATTAATTTACTTATCAACTTTTGATATTCAACCACATTAGATATCACAACCTCATTATCTTTACATATTCTTGTAACCACATAGTTTTGTTCCGTTGGATAATTTACTGGTTTACATCCACTTAAACCGTATTCATTTATAGATTCATGTAGTATTTCCTTTGAGTCAAATATACATCTTGACCATTATAAATAACCTCTATACCTAGAAAATACTTCAACCTTCCTAGATCCTTAATCATAAATTTAGATTGTAACATGCCTTTAATGTTTTTAATTTCAGTTACATCATTCACAGTTAACACTATGTCATCAACATAGATGTCACGGCCCCCGACCCGGTTTGACCCGTTTCAGGAGCCGCGGGACAGAAAATCCCGTGGTATTTAATTAACAGCGGAAGTTTCTTCAGGATCTTTTTAAAACTGAAATATTTCCCGATTATTGTATTTCACAACTCGGGATGAAACCCGGTAATTTACAATCTTGAGATTTCACAAAGAAATCTTTTATTTTACAAAACATGTTTCTTTATTTTTATACTGAGCCACTTCCTTAAGCTTGTAGTGCTTCACGGCACTTTTCCTGGATCACAACAGATCACCTGAAACATGTTTGAAAAAGGTTTTGTCAGCGGGAAATACTGAGTGAATCATTCTTTTAAATAAAACGACTCTTTTGTTATAATTTACAGTATTAAGAGCGATTACAATGTTCCTGATATCAAACCAACTACCCACGGTATTTGTCACTCGACCGGATCTGTGACTATGGTCATATCCCCAATTGGCTGCCCCAATGGTGACGATTATCAAGTAATGTATACAAAACCCCACATACCGGCTGTAACTTGGTGATTACAAAGACTTAATCCCCGTAATTATAACTTTGAAAATAAACATGATTTTTAAAGTAATTTGATAAAAAGAGAATGACTCACATTGCAGATTTAATTTCGAACAGAGCTTAGCCTACTGATTAGCCTTGATAACCTAGTTTAAATAATAATGCACACAAACTAGGTTAGTAACTTAATACAGCATTTACGATAACTCACGAGATTAAAACCTTCACAACGAATGACAAAGTGCGATACTTAAACATCCATTGAATTAACAACGAATGACAAAGCATAAACCCTAATGTGGGCAACACTTAAACATCCATTGGATAGTTTAATCGATCGGACATTGAATCGTATCAGCGATCGAGTTATTACCTTGAATTGCGGCAGCACTTCGTGAATCGTGTGTGTGTTTTGTAGTGATTATACTATAGCTCAGCGTACGTTTTGAGTTTTTTACGTCGAATTAACACAGAATGTCAAGTCCCAGACTCTTGTATTTATACTTGAAAATCGGTTCCCCCGCGTGTCGCGGAGGGTGTCTCCATTCCTGTCGCGTGTCGCGGGGTATACCCCTAGCCTAGGGTAGCCTCGTGTCTCAGGTAGCCTAGGTGAGTCAACGTTGCATGCAAATTCAGTTTCAACAACGTTTTATTTAGATAATCATAACTAGGGTTTTACCCCCCTGAGTTTTAGGGGCCCTAATCCTGATTCCGATTGTTCTGAAAATTTTAGGGTTTGTTCAGAATTACTTGGGTTTCTCAATTAGGGTTTCCTATTTGGACAATTAAAATAATAATTAGGAATTTTTAATGAGAGTTGTTAAAATAGACAAGTAAAATCACCAAACCACTAACAAATAGTGAATGATCACACTTAGACTGACAGAAACCAATTTTAAGCAACACATCAACATGTTTCTTGTTTCACATCCTAGGAGCTTGTTTTAAGCCATAAAATGACTTGTTTAGCTTGCATATAAGGTTAGAATCACTTTTATTTAATCCTTCAGGCATTATAGATATCATATATACATCCTTCTTGTAACTCTCCATATAGGAAGGCATCATTAACATCAAGTTGGTACAAAGTACAACTATTTTGAATAGCTCCAATTATGACACATCTAACACATACCATTTTTGCTACAGGAGAGAAGGTTCATCAAAGTCTAACCCTTCTCTTTGAGTAAACCCTTTTGCCACTCATCTGGACTTATACCTTTTAAGATCACCATTGGCTTTATACTTAACCTTAAAAATCCACTTACAACCTATAAGACTTCTATTCTTAGGTAACTCAACCACTTCCCAAGTAGTATTCCCATATAAAGCCAATATTTCATCATTCATTGCATTTACCCAACTTATATAAGTGATGGCTTGTTTATAGGTTTTTAGTTCAACAATTTTATTTATGTTACTAGCTAAGGATAGACTATCAATAGGAAAATTCACATAATTGACCACCTTTTCATACCCATACTTAACCTTTCCCTCAATAATGTAATCACTGAACCTTTTTGGAACACTAGTTACTCTAGTAGATTTTCTAACATTTTGTTCACATGACACCCTCAGATAGGTTTGACTCTTCATTTTAAGGACTAGGATTATCAACCCTCACATATTCATCAACAGACCCTGTAGTATGTTCTTGCTCTGCCCTGCCTCCTCTAATAGATTGTGACACCTGTGTCACTTCAACCATCAAACAAATGCCAAACCAATGAAATATTGTATTTCATACTTGGGATTTGTAAAAATATGTGTATCGTTTGCACATATAAACTCTTGTTCGATTTTAAGCTTTACATCGCTTTCTGGAGGGTTATACGCGCCCTGATACGTAAATATAACCAGTTTAACCCAACGAACACTCCGAAATAGTGAAATAGGCTTAACATACCTTAAATAACCTTTACATAACTTAGAAATAAGTTTTAAAGGGTTTGGTATGGCCAAAAACAAGTTAATTCGCTTACAGGGACTAAACTTGACAAACTGCGAAAGTATGCCAATTTGAACTGTAACGGACATTTTGGAACATGACCATAAGTTAAACACACCTTATATATCCTTTATATAGCTTAGAAATAGGCTTTGAGGGGTTTGGTGTGCTAAAATAAACTTTTGGGTCATTCAGGGACTAAAAGTGTCAAAAAGTGCACAAGTTTGCATTTTCGCGCATAACTTACGTTCTGAATACATCCGGACATCCAAAAATTTATGTAAGCCCTATAATATTTTATTTTAGTGTTTGGAATGAGAAAAATCCATTCGTCGCGTCATTTGGATCGTTTTTCGCGCTTATGCGCATTCCGTCGTAATTAACCGAACATCGCAACCGTACGGCTAAACGAACCGACATCCGAGATATTTTTGAGCATGTTTTAAGTTCCCAATACTTTAACTTCATTTTAGAGCTTTGAAATGGGGTTAACGGGCCTTAAACGTGTCGAAAATGGGCTGAATTCATGACAGGGACCAAAATTGTAAATCTGCCAAACTTAGGCCTAGCGCACCTCTACACTTTTAATGTAACGGTGCGCTAGCCTGGGTCAGATGCAGCAAATCATTTTTAAACAACAGTTAACAGCCTTTAACCACTCCCAAAGGTCAAGTGCCACTTGTTAAACTCCTATGGTGGCCATTTTCAGTTACCATAACATCTTGACAAGTGTACGGGCTAGATCATTCCCTCTTTTCCAAGAAACGATCTTAACGGTTCTCCGAATACTATAAATACCCATCACATTTGCACACATTTCTCACAAGAATCTGATCATTTGTGCTCTAAGTTGAAACCATTGTTTCATACCTGAGTTATTTTGATCTAGATTAGCATTCGGGGACCCTTCGTAAGTATTCTTTCGTTCTTTTATTGCTTTTCGAGTCCGAAAGTCAAACTTTGTTTGACTTTCTGCATTGACCAGTTTATAGTCGATGCGAAGTTCGTTTGAACTTCATAACGTGAGCGTGATCACGATGGTTATAGTCCCTAGTGACTATACCTACTGATTACCACGTTATCTAGGCTCAGTGACGAGCCGTAGTTTCGGTCAGAATACGTATTCTTGCGTATTTTGTAACCAAACTACTCTTAGGTATCACAACCGTTTGTTGTGATACCAAACCTGTTTTCTAAACTTAGTTAAGCATGTTTTAATATGCTTAGCTCGTCACTTTTTGTTTAGTGCTTATATAGGGTTGTAAGGTAAGCGATCTAAACAATCGCTTATACTTTCGAACCCGACCCGTTTGGTCGATCATTAGGATCCGACCAAGCACTTTAGGTGACCATAGTATAGGGAATAACCTTCCGAGGTTATACCCTATGGTCACGACGTTTAGTTAGTTGTATGATAAGTAGTTTATATGCCTTAGGTAAATTACCAAAATACCCCTTTGATGCCAAAATTCATTTTAAACATATGTAACATAACTTTTGACATCTAAACTGATTTGACAACCATTTTAGACATGTTAAGGCATATATTACTTGTCATAGGACTAGTTAGGCGGTCCGAACGCGTTTCACGCGAACGACGCGTTAAAGTAGCATAAGCTACCTAAACGGGTCGTAGTGGGTCACAAGCACTTAGGTTAGGTTAGGTTAGGTTAGGTTAGGTTAGGTTTCATTTAGTATGTAGGCTTTAATAAACCATACTACATGAGTTCCCATACTCATTTGGTTTACGAGCCCTCATTCTATCCGATCTTCCGATTTAGGTCCGGTTTATTAATGTAGTTACCTATATTAGGTGCCGTTTGATATTCCGTGATCTCTAGCATTGCTTGGTGGCTATCTTAGGACTTCTGAGCAATCTCAGGTGAGTACATAGTTCCCCTATTTTACTGTTTTCCAAACTGTTTTGGGGTGAAGCATGTGTACCTATCTGTTACTTTCATGTTTTCCAAAAGTATAATTGATTATACATGTTATTACTTATCTATTGACAAATTGAATGACTATCTATGATTTAAGCATTGATTTCTCAAAGAACATAAAATAAAATGTTGAA
>JARYGA010061384.1:0-43865 GCA_030545235.1 Helianthus tuberosus
TCGGAGTCGGACAATTTATGGATAATTATGGACTTAAATATATATTTGGGCAAATATATATAACTATTACCAAATAGTAAAAATTATACAAAATCGAAAAATAACAAAAATAAATGTATATATATATTTTACAAGTGTAACAAAATATATATATATATATATATATATATATTTCAAACAAGTCTTAAAAATATAATTCCGGAAAGTAATAAAAATCAAAGTATTGATTTTTTGCAAATAACGTAAAATAAACAAGTATTTACATAAAAATACAAGTATACTTTCCTAAGTATACTTGCACAAAAATAGTACTGAAAATATTATTTAACAAAATACTTATATTTATTTTTGGAAAATAATATAAGTAACATATTTGAACAAGTTAAAAATATAATTTATTTTTAACACCCATCGTTTGTCAAATACTACATAAACAAATATATATTTTTGGAAGTAAAATATATATTCACAAATGAACAATATCAAATACAAGTTACGAAGACAAGACAAACGGGCGAGACCCGACAAACAAGGGCACGACCCTCACACGTGATGAACATACACAAGCCAAATACATAAACTTGAGATGGTGACTTGTACATGGAATGTTACAAGTCTAGTAACTAACGTACAAAGAACACATATAGGTTACGACGCTTACAAAACCAGCCGGTGAAGTTTTTGACGCTAGATACATAAAACAGTGAGTTCATGTCCCCACTTTTAAACATTTTCTTGTTTTTCTAAACTTGGGAAAATACATGTACTGTGGTATGTAGATATAAAACTAAGGAATGATACTTTAGATCATGTCGCGAATAGGGTGAGACTTAAGCACCATTAATCAACGTGATACTTAGTCCGCGGAACAAAAGGTTAGATCTAATGGGTTTCAGGCAGCCACACTCTTGGCCACTTTGTTACCGAGAGTGCTTTTGTGTCTCTAGTCATGAACTGACAAGTAAAATGCCTATGGTTTGGATGCTTCCTATGTCGTTACACATGTTAATGGCCTTGCAAACCATTAGCGATCTCAATTTCCTTACATTTACATAATACTTTTTCAAGTACAATGACATACCATGATTCTTACAACAAATACTTAAATGTTTTACACAAAACTACATGAATTCACACCAACTTATGTTGACGATTTTCCAAAACTTACATGTATTTTAGGTAACTAGGTGGATGTATGCGCGGTCTCCTTATTCAAGATGGTTGTTCATGTGTCAAGTTATTTCTTATCGATACTCCGCAGCCACTTTTGTAGGATTTGTTTGTTGTATCCCGCCTCATGCGGTGATATAATGATCAAAACCTTGATATTTGTTTTTGAAAGGAAGTTGTAAACCTTTCAAACAATTATCTATTGTGTGATGTAAACTTTTAACTTAACCTTTATTTTGGGATGTTAAACTATGAATGGCAAGTGGAGTTTATTTCATAATCATGTAGTATGTTTACCATTCGTATGCAATGAGAACCTTTCAGGATCACACCTCGTGCTTCCGCCTTAGAAAGGGGTGTGACAGCCCATGTGCTGTGAAATGTGCATTTGTCGGCTATGGGATCGATCAAATCGGTTACCGGTGTTATAATCCAAAAACTCATCAAATGTTCACCACAATGAATGTTAACTTTCTTGAAACAAAATACGTTTATGACACCCAACTCAGTGGTCAAGGGGAGAATGAATGTATAGACACTCTGAGTTGGCTAACCCAACTTCCCTCATCTGAAGAAGTAACAACAAGAAAACCATCATAATACTTCGAGTCCTTCAAACACAGCCACACAATCTGCGGAGCACAGTACCACTGAAGAAAGTCCATCCAACGTGATACCAGAGGTAAGAAATACTGAGAACCCTGAATGTTCTGCGTTTTATAACCATGAGACAATAGGGGAACACAAAGAACCGACGACAACGGAACCTACAAGACACGTTGAACCAGATGTGGAACAGGTTGAACTAGATTTGGAAGAGGTTGAACTAGTCGTCGAACCAGTTGTTAAACATGTAGAACCAGTTGCAGCAGAGACAACCGGAATATACCCTCTCCCTCCTAGAGCCAATAGAGGGGTCCCTCCAAAACGGTATTCCCTAGAGAGGGAAACCAGAAATTCAAAGTATACTATAGCTAATATGGTTAATGGGAACTTATCTAACAGTGTGAAAGCATTTGTCACCTCACTATACTCCGAACAAATACCTGGGTCTGTAAAGGAAGCGCAAGGTAAGAAGAACTGGAAAGAAGCAATGGAAACGGAGATGCACGCTCTTATGAAAAACAATACGTGGGAAAAGTGCATTCTCCCAAAAGGAAAGAAAACAGTTGGTTGCCGGTGGGTGTATTCAATTAAATATAAACCAGATGGTTCCATTGGAAGATACAAAGCTCGGCTTGTAGCCAAAGGGTACACCCAGACGTATGGGTTCGATTACTCTGAGACATTTTCTACGGTTGCAAAAATGGACACCATCAGAGTCCTCTTCTCCGTGGCAACCAATAAGGATTGGCCTCTTCATCAGTTTCATGTTACAAACGCATTTCTCCATGGAGACCTAACGGAAGAAGTCTACATGGAAGCACCTCCAGGTTTTTCAGGGGGTTTTAAAGAAGGGGAAGTTTGTCGGTTGAAAAAATCTCTATACGGACTAAAACAGTCTCCTCAAGCATGGTTTGGAAAGTTCAACTTGGCCATGAAAGAATACGGGTATTACCAAAGTAACATTGATCATACTTTGTTCCTCAAGAGAAGAAATGGTCTCGTAACTTGCTTGATCATATATGTAGACGACATGATTATTACCGGGTGATGTAGAAGAAATAGTACGGCTGAAAAAGAAGTTGTTTTCAAAGTTTGAAATGAAAGACCTTGTGAATCTGAAGTATTTCCTTGGAATAGAAGTTCTCAGGTATAAACGGGGGATTTTCATCTGCCAAAAGAAGTATGTCCTTGATCTCCTGGCGGAAACTGGTTTAATTGATTGTAAACCAGTAGATACGCCAATGGTTGTGAACCACAATCTTCACATGGAACTTAATGGAGAGCTTGCAGACAAAGAAATGTATCAACGGCTCGTGGGCAAGTTAATTTATCTCTTTCACACTCGCCCTGATATAGCTTATGCTGTTGGAGTGGTAAGTCAGTTTATGCACCAACCACAAGTTGCCCACATGGAAGCTGCTAAGAGAATTCTAAGGTATCTAAAGGGAACTACAGGCCATGGAGTGTTGTTCAAAGCAAATAGACATTTAAATGTTGAGCTCTACACTGACGCCGACTGGGCAGGAGATAAGGGAAACCGAAGGTCTTTATCAGGGTACTTCTCCTTGGTTGTTGGAAACCTTGTTACCTGGAAAAGTAAGAAACAGAAGGTGGTCACTATGTCGAGTGCAGAAGCAGAGTTCAGAGGCATAGCTCGAGGGTTAAGCGAAGTTCTTTGGATCAGGAAGCTTCTAGAAGACATTGGTTTCTCCCAAAGGGTGGCACCCAGTAAAATTATGTGCGACCATACAACTGCAATACAAATCTCAGAAAACCCAGTTCAGCATTATCGAACAAAACACGTGGAGGTAGATCGACATTTCATCAAGGAAAAACTAGAGGAAAGGATCATAGAGCTCCCGTATATATCATCAAAAGATCAACTCACAGATATTCTCACAAAAGCAGTCAACAGAAACGCCTTTAGTAGCTGTTTGAGCAAGTTAAGTATTGGTGACCCCACTACTCAACTTGAGGGGAAGTGTCGGAAAGAAGGAAATATATAGTTTAGGGGCTAGTGTGTAATATGGTGTTCTATATAAACACCATCTTTGTGTAACCCTATCTTTTGTACAATACAACTTTTCAATACAATTCAAACCCAAATCAGAGATTATTCTCTATACCAAACAACAACTCGACTCTACTTTATACCAAATAATACAAAATCCTCCTCTTGTCTAGATTTAAACCTAAGACCTATCTATTAAGAGACAAGTTTCTTTACGTGATAGAAACTTCTAATTGGTAACATTTTCAATATGATTATATCATAAATATTTTGTATTTACATTAATGAAACATTTGATTTAGAAAACTAATAGCTTTTGTCTAGCCCAGTTGGTTGTTGGGCCGGTGTTCTCCAATGGAGACACCGGTTCAACTCCCGGCGTAAGGCGAAAAGGTGTGAGACGTCCCTATGATGGATCGTTTCCTACCGAGGCATGGTTCGATCTGGAGGGCAACCCGGTTTTACCCAGCTGTTACCCCAGCGAGTTTCTCGTGTGGGGGCAGTATGGTTTCCGGGCGAAGGTCAGTCAGAGCGGAAGCCGGGGCCCGATAGAACATCGCGTCTGCGAATGCTGGGCTGACGGGTAACCGTCCTTGACGGGAACCCGGTGACCAATGATCCATGTACATATTGAAAGTCACCCTTCAAAAAAAAAATATCTTTCATTCTATTAAGGAAAAAAAGAAACAAAATGGATAATTCCTACATACCAAATCCTTGTGGTAGTTTCTCTATTTCACTTCACTAACCCCTTCTCATGTCATCAAATCATACTATTATTTTGTTTTATTAAAAGTCATTGTTTTGTTTTTGTTTTATAACTATTTTCTAGATTCCCTGTTAAAATATCATATGTAATAATTTACGTTTTTGGTAGAAGAAATATTTGATGTGCCATTTTATGGAATATCTATATATTATCTCTGTTACATCTGAACTTTGTTATTTTTATATAGGAAAAAATACATCTGAACTTTGTTATCTTTTTACAGGAAAAAATATATGTTATCTTTTTACAGGAAAAAAAATATATGCCAAATTGATTAAAATAAACTTTTGTTTTAAATATATATTATTTTAATATAATTTTTTTGGAAGTTGTGAATTATTCGTGAATGTCGGGAGGTCTAGCATACGTTGTCTTAACCGGGTCTGCGCTAGAGAGCCCCCTCACACAATAGATCCCAAATTTAAACCCCTCAATAAGAAACCCTATCACCCAGACTTAGACCTGGCAAAACAAGTCCATCCATTCCATTTTGGGTTGATATGAGTATTTTAAATTTTAAGATGGATTAAGACGGGACAAACAAAATTACTCACTAGGTTAGGATGCGTAATGAAGTGGTGGATAAAAAAAGAATAGGTCAGGATAAGTATGAGATAAACCCAAGCGAGTTAGGATGTAGGGGTGTAAACGAGCCGAGCCGAACTCGAGCTAGACCAGGCTCGAGCTCGGCTCGTTAGGTTTTTATGAAGCTAGCCTACTTCTTTGAGCTCGAGCTCGGCTCGCTAGTAAAACCCAAAGCTCGAGCTCGGCTCGAATCGGCTCGAACTATTTTGAGAACAACCTTAAATGAGCTAAAATAATAAAATAATTAAAAATAAAAAAAAAATTGTAAAAGAATCAAAAAATTGTGAAAAATATAAAAAAGAGTTAATTACATAGTTAGTCCCTGTGGTTTGCACAAAGTAACATACTTAGGTACTAATAGTTTAAAATAACATTCTAGGGTATTAACTTTTCATTTTGTAACGTTTGGGGGTATTAAGCTTATTTGTAAGCTTAAAATCACATTATGTTAGTACCTAAGTATGTTATTTTATGCAAACCACAGGGACTACCTATGTTATTACCTTAGAAGTTAATACCTCCAAACGTTACAAAATGAAAAGTTAATACCCTAGAAGGTGATTTTAAACTATTAGTACCTAAGTATGTTATTTTGTGCAAACCACAAGGACTAACTATGTAATTAACTCATATAAAAAATCTAAAAAAAATGTGAAAAAATAAATAAAAAATCTAAAAACTCCTAAAAATTCAAAAAAAATCTAAAAAATCCAAAAAAAAAATTAAAAAACCAAAAAAATTGTAAAAAAAAATAGAGAAACACAAAAAAATGTAAAAAATTCAAAAAAAAACTCGAAAAAATCAAAAAACTTTAAAAATTGAAAAAAATAAAAAAACTAAAATGTACAAAAAAATAAAAAAAATCTAAAATTATAAAAATAAAAACACAAAAAAAATTTAAAAAATTCTAATAATAAAAAAATCTAAACAAATCTAAAATATCAAAAAAATGAAAAAATTCTAAAAATTCTAAAAAATCAAAAAATCAAAAATCAAAAAATTAAAAATCAAAAAGATAAAAAAAATCTAAAAATCCAAAAAAAAAAAAACCAAAAAATTAAAAAAATTCTATACCACTAATTCTAAAAATCGTAGTTGGTTTTATTTTTTATTTTTGGAAAATTGGTTTTTAATAAACCAACCTTTGTCCCGTTGGTAAATAATAATCTTACCTACGTAATTGGTATACAATAATCCTACCTATCAACATGTTGGTACTCAATGAACTTCCGTTAATTTTTTTTTAACTGAAGTTAGTTTTTAAGTTTTATTTATTACACAAACAGTCCCTGTAGTTGTAATTTACTAGTTTTAACTATTTTAAAACTAGTAAATTACAGTCCCTTGAGGTTTTTTTGTTTTATAAAATAGTTAAAACTAGTAAATTACAACTACAGAGACTTTTTATGTAATAAATAAAACTTAAAAATTAACTTCAGTTAAAAAAAATTAACGGAAGTTCATTGAGTACCAACATGTTGATAGGTAGGATTATTGTATACCAATTACGTAGGTAAGATTATTATTTACCAACGGGAAAAATGTTGGTTTATTAAAAACCAATTTTCCTTTATTTTTTAAATTTTTATTTTTTAGATTTTTATATTTTTATTTTTGAAATTTCTACAATTTTTTAGATTTTTAGATTTTTTTTATTTTTTTAGATTTTTTTTGAATTTTTATATATTTTTGAATTTTTTTTGAATATTTTTTATTTTTTAGTTGTTTTTTTTTTATTTTTAAAGATTTTTTTATTTGAGTTAATTACATAGTTGACTTGTGGTTTGCACAAAGTAACATACTTAGGTACTAATAGTTTAAAATCACATTTTAGAGTATTAACTTTTCATTTTGTAACTTTTGGAGGTATTAACGTTATTTGTAGATTTAAAATCACATTCTATTAGTATCTAAGTATGTTATTTTGTGCAAACCACAGATACTATCTATGTTAATACCCTAGAAGTTAATAACTTCAAACGTTACAAAATGAAAAGTTAATATCCTATAAGGTGATTTTAAACTATTAGTACCTAAGTATGTTATTTTGTGCAAACCACAGGGACTAACTATGTAATTAATTCTTTTTATTTTTTTTTGAATTTTTTGAAATTTTAACAATATTTTTTATTTTTTAGAATTCTTTTGATTTGAGAATTTTTTTGGTTTTTTGAAATTTTTTTATTTTTTAGAATCTTTCGGATTTTTTATTTTTTTAGAATGTTTTTTTATTTTTTAAAATTTTCTGTAATTTTTTACAGTTTTTCTGATTTTTGTATTTTTTGTAATTTTTTAGAAATTTTTGATTTTTAGATTTTTATCATTTTTATAATTTTTTGACTTTTTCGAAATTTTTGAATTTTTTACAATTCTTTGATTTTTTTTAGTTGTATATTCTTTTTTTATATTTTTTACTTTTTTTCAATTTTTTGAAGTTTTAACATTATCATTTGATTTTTTAGAATTTTTTTGGTTGTTAGAATTTTTTTTATTTTATAGGATATTTTAGATGGAAGAATTTGATTCTTGTTTTGTGGATGGGAGAATTTGATTCTTGTTTTTTACCTCTTAAGTAGGTTGTTATTGTTTCTGTTCTTTTGTTTGATACTTCATTTTGTGCATTCTATTTACATGTTTAATCAGATATTGTTCTACTTCTATCTTATTTGTTCAAAATCAAAATCAGATTATCAAAATTTAAACAAAATACTCTTCTAAATCAGAATATACAACAATTTCTCCAGAGTTATTAAATTCTTCAGCAATTAGTCAGATTGTAGTGCCAAGATACTAGATAGGAACATGTATTGCGTCCTCATAACTAATAGCTTGAATCCTTGTAATTGTTTAATTTAATCTTGATATCTCTGTTTTCCACAAAACAAGAAACAAATTCTTCCATCTTTAACATCTTTTCACCCCATTACACATAACGACTTCAATCAACAATCAAAAACTTTTTACTAGCAATTTCTGTTGTAGAATACTAATGATCACAATTTCACATACAATTCTGGAAATAAACTGATGAAAAAAAACTAACTAGTGAAAGAAATCGAAAGTTTACATCCAAGTCCCAATCTGTGTCCAAACATCAAAATCAAAACCAAAATCCGTGTTCTAAGCAGGGGCGGACATCGTCATTGTGGTCGAAGACGGAGGTTAAAGACGACCGCCGGTGGTTGAAGGAGATGAGCGGCGGAGATGATGGTGTTGTAGAGGGTTGCCGGATTGTCGCCTAGGGTTACGACTTTGTCGTCGGTGGCGGTTGCGGCGATTGGACGGAGAAGTGTGGAGCGGTGGTGGATGTTGAATTTGAGAGCGTGTTTGGTGGAGAAGAATGGTGGTGGTGTGGTGGTTGTAGTGAGGTGTGGAGTGCGTAGGATAATTGTGGAGAGAGATGAAGACGTCGTGCATGTTTGGCTTAGCTTATTTCTGACTTTTGAAAAGGACTTTTGTCCAAAAATAAGTAAGAAATTGTTACTTATTGACTTATTCACTCACATAGAAGCTAAGCCAAACATTTTCAAAAGTCATTTTTCCCCAAAATAAGTCAATAAGTCATGTATCTAACAAATTAAAATAAAAGTTCTGAAGTAAAAAACTATATCTTTTTTTTTTTTTGAAAATTGACTTTCATTAAACCACCAATAACAAAGGCCAACTATATGAAACTAGAAATTGTATATATCAACACAACATAAAAACTATAAATTACATGACAGATGGAAGTTAGAATTTGTACTTCTCATTAATACCTTCCCCCAATTTCCTCAAGTTCTTTTTTGAAAGATAATTTTATTAAACCAAAAAGGCAACCTTAGTCTCCAAGTAGGAGAAAGAGACGCGACCAAACCACAACCAATTACACCTAGTGGCGGATCTTGCCCGTTGAACCTGCTAGGGTCGAAAGACACAGTCACTAAAATTAGCACTACGGCCGAAAAACTTGCCCGTTCCGAACATAGTATATATACAAAATTTCTATCGAAATGCGGATAATTAGCACTACGGCCGAAAAACTTGCCCGGGCCGTGGCCTTGCCACGGCTCTACTAAGATCCGCCCTTGATTACACCATCTCGAATTTACACCATATGATCAAGATATATTAATCATACAAAAGTTCATAAGAAATTATTAACATAAGAAAATGATTAACATAAGAAATTATGAGATCAACATATGTAAGATAACGTTGTCTTTTTGCCGGTTGTAAGATAGGTACGGAGTAAATATTAATATACAACATGATATTATGACTTTTATTTGTCAAATTTTAATCTTTGACGTTGGATTTATAAACCGGTAAGGTACATGAACTTTTGTATGATTAATATATTTGGTACTTGAGTTCAACAAATGATACTCTTAAGCGAAAATCTAAAATTTTTAAAATATACAAGCTAAAAATCCAAAAGCGAAAACCTAAAATCTAAGATCGTAAAGTTTGACGAGACGGTTTCAATGCCGCTAGAATAAGTTGATTCGAAGTCCGTTTGATACTGTTCCTACAACTTTCTGGTTAATTTTAGAAAACTGTCTATTTGAACCCAAGACACCAAGTATACATGTTAAAATAACACTTCAATATTTCTAATCGTTTTATTATTTTGTGCATGTTTTAGGTTGTTTTCCTTTTTGGGCTCGAGTTGGTGGTCAAGAGATATCAAGTAGGCTTAAGTCATCTGGTGGGCTCAAGTTAGGGTGTTACGAGACAACTGGCTTTTTTAGGGTTCTTTGCTTATAATATCCACTGATGCTGCCTTGGGATCATTGTCTCACCTGCTCTCTCTCTACAATGAAAACTCTCTGCCTTCTCTCTTCAAATTAGGGTTTTCTTGATCTTGTGAATCATTCCGGTTCATTGATCGTTTGAGTTCTTGTTTCTATACTTAACAGAACATTGTGTTGATGATCTGTTGTGAGTTTTGAGATTTTGAGTGATTGTTTTGTCACTGAAGATTGTTCGTGAATAAAACCGTTTGTTTTCATGTTTATCTTCTTCAGATTGTTCTTTATACCATGTATTTTCACATGGTATCAGAGCAATAGGTGATTTTGTTCTCCGCTGCGTTCGAAGGTTTCTCTCGGATCCTGTTAGATCTGGGTGTTTTCTGGTGGTGATTGGAGTCTTGGCCGTTCCGGTTGGTTCTACTGATTCCACATCCGGTGTTTTTCGGCTGTCTTGAAGTTCGTGCCGCTGCTGTGTTTCCTGTTGGTTCTACCAATTCACATCCGATTTTTCCGGCTGTCTTGGAGTTCGTGTCGTTGCTGTGTTTGGAACCCTAATTTTTTCTGGTTTTCTGATCTTCTTGAAGAAGGTTCTCGTTGGTCTCTTTATAGAGCAAACCAACAGAACTTGTTTGATTTTCTTATAATCAGATACTTGTAACCCTAAGTGAAGGTTACAAGTCTGATTTGCTAGGGTTATTCACACCCCATGTGAGAACGTTCTATCTCTGTTCTTTTATTTCTTTATTTTGCATCACTGTGTCGTTGTGTCTAGGCATATTGATACCGGGTTTAGCAAGACTGGTTTGATTTTGGGATACAGAGAGGGTTCACTCTATTGCATTTGTTTTGTTTGGTCGTGTGTGTCATAGCTTCCTGGATATTGTCTGCGGATGCACCTTTTGAGTGACGAACCTCTGATCGGACCGCTGTCCTGGTTTCGCTGGTCATTAGCTTTTTATTTCTTTCTGAGTTTTTTGGTTTATTTGTTTGATATTCTAGTTGGTATTACTCTATTTGGGTCTTGACTGTTTCTTGTTCTGAGATAGTCTTTTTTTGATACTCTATTTGAAATATTATTAGTCTGTTGAGATATCCTGTTTGATATTGTTTGTTCTGAGTTTTTTGTTGATTCTGTGAATCTTTGCTTAACTGATTGCTATGGATGGTGATAATGTTGTGATTACTACTTCTGATAACATGACATCTACTAGTGTTGTAACGCCTCGCTTTTAGAAACTTACCTTAATTAGAAAGATTGTTTACAATCCTATCTTTTTGAAACTTGGATCCTCTTGTAATCGTAATTCATTCAAATTATTGTAAACCGAGGCTTTGATCATGGCAAAACTTGTTAGTGCATTTATGTCTATCACCTCCGTCAATCTAGTTCGTAGCTGAAACAGTTCAAATCTAGCTTTATATTGTTATATTTAGACAAGAAAGGCAAGGTGGCATATTTGTAAATAAGGTGAACTTCCTTATAAGCCTTGGCCTATAAATAGGAGAGTTAGAGTTAGATTAGAGACTTTTGGCCATTTGCACTTTGGAGAGCTCTAGTGCTAGAGAGAGAAAGTCTAGAGAGAGAAAGCTCCAAGGTGATTCACGTTTCTTATACGTTTTCAGATCTATAAAAGAATCACCGATTATATTACGTTCTCGTGTGTTCGGTCACGTTCGTTACGGATTCCGCACGTCACACGTTCGGTTCGCAATCGTTTCGGAGTCAAAACCGGTCCTAACAAGTGGTATCAGAGCGGGAGCTCGATTGCACTGATCATTCACACATATTCGCACAAGATTTCATCGATTTCATATCCAAATTGCATCAGATTTGATCTATTTCTTCATCTTCTACATTTCTTTTACGTTTTTATCTGAAAATCGTCAAATTGAACAGGTTTTTACGGTCCAAATTAGCTGATTTTTGGATATGTTGTGCGAAAACACCTGATCTATAACCCTACAAAGTTTCAAATCTTAATTCAAAGCCGTTTAGGAGAAATCTAAGATTTTTGGTCCGAAATCTTGATCAGTTCGCTTGAATTCAGGTCCATTTCGCACGTATTGGTCTTTTGGAGGTCCATTTCGCACGTATTGCTCTTTTGGAGGTCCATTTCGCACGTATTGGTCATTTCGAAGTCCAATTCATTTGAAAACGTGTCACTTCGCACGAAATGAACTCCAATTCGCATGAAATAGTTCCATTTCGTTGGAAAGTGCTCCATTTTGTTTGAAAGTGCTCCATTTCGTTTGAAGGTGCTCCAATTCGTTTGAAGGTGGTCCATTTCGTTTGAAGGTGATCCATTTCGTTTGAAAACTTACCACTTCGCACCAAATAAGACCAATTCGCATGAATTGAACCCAGGTCGTATGAAACAAAGTGAGTTAGTATCGGCGTCATTAATAACACTCATCAGTAGTCACGTGATGCACTAGGATTGATAGATTCTCTTTAGCGGTTAAATCAGAAAGTGATTAATATCAAAACAAGTTGTCGGCAAATTTAATAAGAAAAAATCCAGTTTATCTGATCAATATATCTCGACCCATGTGATTCAAATTGGAGGTCTAATCAAATTGGATTGAATAGGATTGTCGGCCACCACCTTGATTGAATACACAAAGTTAATTCAAGATTGCATGTGTCAGCCCACTTTAAAATAAATCGGTCCAATCAGAGTAAATTGAATCTTCGGCCCAATAGTTCTTAATTGTTTGGTCCAATCACAATTTATATCAAAACAGAGTTTGTCGGCCACTTATTACGTATATTCATATATTGTGGTTCAAATCAATAAAATTGTTCAACATTATAAAAAATGGCGGATCTTTCAATGTACTGTCAATAAGATTTGTTGACTTTCTCATACATTGCATGTGAAGTATTGTATGACTCATTAATTGTTGTCAGATTGCATGTGAATTGTTCTAGGTTGACGTCCACTTTTAATTTATGATATCATATTCACGAGAATTAGTGATGATGTCAGTGTGCTTGTGAGTTTTTTTTTTGAACGACAATCACTTTATTAAACCAATAAAGAGCCAGCAAGAGGCTGAAAAATGATACAAACGGAAAAAAAAACGGAACACAGCAAACAAGCTACACTATGTCAGCCACATTAAAATCGATCCATTTCTCCCATGTCGGCTTGGTTATCTTGGCTCTATTGCAAATCCACAGAAAGGCATCTTCCTTGACCGAATCCAGAATTTTACGCGGATGAATGAATCTTCCGTAAAAAACCTTCGCATTCCGAGCCTCCCAAATTCGCCACACCGATGCAAGAGCCACCGTATTCACCAATTGTTTCCATATTCTCAAGCCTGGGCTGTCCCTAATAATACTCATTAGATCCTTCAGGTTAGAGGCATTCATTGGGAAGAAAATACTGATCCAAACAAAAACCCGCCACCACAAAGACACGACCTGGACCACTTCTAACTCACTTCGTACGAAATGAATATAATTTCAAACAACTTGGCCGACTTCCAAACGGACTGTTCACTTCGTATGAACTTTGATATTCAAATTAGCATGTGAGTTAATTTGAATATCAAAGTTCATACGAAGTGAACAGTCCGTTTGGAAGTCGGCCAAGTTATTTGAACTTATATTCATTTCGTACGAAGCGAGTTAGAAGTGGTCCAAGTCGTCTCTTTGTGAATCAGGTCGTTTGAATTTGATCCGGGTCATAGCAGTCTGCACGGTTTGACAACTTGAACCTTAGTTCGCACAGAATATTCACCAGTTCGAGTACCAGTCTGATTTCAGTTAATTGATAAGTGTTTAAACTGATTGTGTTTGTTTGTTGTATTCAGGTTCTTGTGATTCAAAGGAGTTGAGATTCAAAGGAGCGGTGATTAAAAGGTGCTGATATTCGAAGAGCTAGCATCATAGCTGAAGAGTTCTACAACACGTTCTATAACGCGTTTACATCCGAAGCGTCTGAGACATCAACCGTCACACCGAAATCAATAACAAAAACAATCAAAGATAACATAAAACATGATAACTTCTATGGAACCCATTCAAAACCACCTAAGCTTGAGAATATAGAAGATTATACATGGTGGAAAGAAAGATTCCTGAACTGGACCATGGCATACGCTCACGAGAGCTGGTTCTGCTTAGAGTTTGGATACAGTCGACCGATCAATGACAAGAAAGAAGAGATCCATCTCAATGATCTTTCCGATGATGACAAACGGAAATTCTCATATGAGCAGAAAATGATCGCTTTGATTCAACAATCTATCCAAGATGATATATTTTATTTGTTAAATCATGATGGGTCATCAAAATCGGTTTGGGAAGCATTAAGGGTTAAGGCCGAAGGTGTCAAACAAATTAAAAAGAACAAAATTGCTTTACTAAAAAAGGAATTTGATTTGTTTGATAGCTTAAAGGGAGAGTCAGTGAGGCAAATGATTGAACGTTTTTGTCACTTAAAAATTGAACTCGAAAGGTTTGAGATTGTGAAAACGAGAGAGGAAATAATTGATAAAATCATAGAAGCGTTACC
This sequence comes from Helianthus tuberosus, assembly GCA_030545235.1. Lineage (NCBI taxonomy): Eukaryota > Viridiplantae > Streptophyta > Magnoliopsida > Asterales > Asteraceae > Helianthus > Helianthus tuberosus. Next base: position 14,404 of record JARYGA010061384.1, read on the forward strand.
ACGAGTCAATCAGTGGCAAACGTTTGTGTTTATCTTGAAAATGATGTTTTATATGATTCAATTTCTCTTGATGCTTTGATAGAAAAAATTGAAAGCCATGAGCTTGAGCTACAAAAGCAAAGCAAGATGAGTGGTTCTTTGCATCATCAGAATGTCGGTCTTTATTACAAAGGTAGCACACCTTCGGTGAAAGTTAGTGAATCACCAAAGAACCACAAACAAGCTTATCAAGTTACAATCCGGGATATCATTCATCTTCTTCAAAAACAAATCCTGGTGAATCAGAGGAGATACTGTGCAACATTGCTCTTAAGCTAAAGAATTCTCTAGCTATGAGTATCAACTCTGCTAAGCAGCAAATGAGCTTCCTTGCATCTGTTCTGGAATCATATGAAGGTCTAGTTGCAGGCAAAATTGGAAACTCTGAATTGACCAAAGAAGACTACGACCAGATTGATCCGGAAGAAATGGAACTCATAGACATTCGTTGGTGTCTGGCAAGCTGCATTCGAAGAGCTCAGAGATACATGGAGATTACTGGGAAACAGACAATCGGTGGTCCGTCAACTAAGCTGGGATTTGATAAATCCAAAGTGACTTGCTTCAAATGTAAACAAAAAGGTCATTTCAAGAGAGAATGCAATAATTCTGCACTTGATGGAAATGAACATCCTTTCAATGATGATTATTACCGAAAGGCGATTTACCACCGTAGCAAAGAAGAGCCGAAAATGATCGAAAATAATCCCAAGAAGAAAGCTTATCTTGTAAATCAAGATGATGAAAGATTGGCAGAGGGTTTTAGCTGGGACAAATACATTCCGGCTGATTCAGCATTTGTTGCTGAAATCAAGGAAAGAAGTCGAGAAGAAATTCTGAGTGAGAAAACCGAAAGAGAAAGATTCATTGTTGGAAGCATAATGGAGAAAATGCAGGAAGAGTATGAAAATGCTGTAAGAAATAAAAGATGGGACAAGAAGCGAGAGTGTTATGTCAACAGAGATGGTGAACCTGTCGTCCACAGGAGGGACATAGTTCATGATGATGTTCTTCTAGTAATTCCTCGATCCGGCGAATACTATTCAAATGTTGAAAAAGATAAAACATATGTGAAAAGGCTGGATAAAATCATAAGAGATGCCATGACATCAAGTTTAAGGAAGAGGGGTGAAGCAAGAATGAAGAAAAATGTTGAGTGTATGGTAGAAGAGTTAAAGAAGGTAGCTGTAACAACCCGCACTTTCGTGCGTTGTTACTACTCGATATACTCGTTACGCCTAGCACCAGAGATTCGGAATCATAATGTAACTATATCGTATATATCACTATTCGAAGGATGATCGCATATTTTCGAAATACAATACCACTATACTACACTATTATCACAAACGCTAACACTCACGGAGGCATTGGGTGAGGACCTATTCTACCCTCCTCAGTGGCCGTGATGTGTCGAACGTAAACAATTAACGCTAACAATGACTCTCGAGTGAGTGTTGTAGCTCCAGTCGTCATGACGATGATGACAATACGAGTAAACGGTACCCCGTCAGTCTTTGTGACACTACACGAAATAACGTTCACGATGACATCAAGAAAGGACCTATACTACCCCCATTGATGGCCGTGAAACGTCGCTAATAATCGCATACTCGAATCGGAAACCGATTGTTAATTATCGAAACCTTGGATATTGGATACGTAAATACGACCCCTAGTGATATATATGTATATATAATAACAATATACTGATAATATAAATTAATTCTGGAAAGTACGTACTTCGAAAACTATCAAAATGATCGAAAACGGAGAAGTCCAACGCGTCAGGATAGCCATCCGGACGGATAGCAATCCGCACGGATGGGCTATCCGCACGGATGGGCCATCCGGACGGATGGGCAATCCGCACGGATGGGCAATCCGGGCCAGAACTCCCTTCTTCTCCTCTGTTGCCTATAAATACCATGTCACATCACTTAAACAGTGATGTGACAGCTCCCACTCAACCAAACACGCTCAGGACCCTTTTCTCTCGATTTCCTCACGATTCCGGTAAGATTTCAACCTAAATCTCGTACTTCTACAATCTACACTCGATTCTACATCATTCTATCTTTCAAAACTCAATTTCTAACCATGAAATCTACGGATTTGAGTTGTTTCAAGGTGATGTCACCAAGAGTTCTTATGAACTTTAAGCTGTGACCTTATCCCATCATAAACGACTCAGATCTGGGTGATTTCCACATGTTTTGGTAACAAATCTCGCCTAAATCTATGTATTTACCCAAGGAACTGTGCGATTTCGAGTTAACCATGAAGAACCATCACGAACGGCCAGATCTGATGGAACGGGGTGATTCCCGGCCGTTAGAACGGGTCGGAATTGACGGAACTTCAAGTGTTAGTGCGAGATTACACTGTCCCGGCAACTCTACACGTATACCTTCCGTTAAACACTCAGAAACAGTAGTTAGAATGCGAAACAGACGTGTTGTCCGCACGAATAACATGTAATCCGCACGGATAACATGTAATCCGCACGGATAACATGTAATCCGCACGGATAACATGTCATCCGCACGGATAACATGTCATCCGGACGGATACATGTCATCCGGACGGAATACATGTCATCCGGACGGATGACGCTTATTCGAACAGATGACAATCCGCACGAACCACCACTCACTTCGCACGGATGACAATCCGCACGGATCACACCTTATCCGCACGGATCACACATCATCCGCACGGATCACCTGTTATCCGGACGGATAACATGTCATCCGGACGGATAACTTGTCATCCGAACGGATAACATTTTAATCCGCACGGATGAGCACCATTCGACCAAGTGAGTGACTTTCAAGGCAATCTTGCTTAACCGTACATCGTTACTCTGTTATTCAAGGATCAATAGAGACGTACTCACAACCGACTCAATCAAGTGGTATTCTCGCTAAATACGCACTGTGAGTATACTTGAACCCCTTTTAATCGAATTTTGGGTGTAACATACGTTTCTAACAAATCGAACTCATCAAACGAATTATTCAATCAATCGAACTATCACTTGCGAATAACCGTTATGCATAGATATATGTGATGCTAGTTGCATATGTGCTAGGGCTTATACTCGCGACGTCCCACCATGACTAGTATAGTACTATTGCACCCGACGGGGTCTAGTTATGCCATCGTACATTCGAGCATCGAGGACTTAGCTGGTAGTATCAGTTTTTGTGAGTATATATGTCGTGTATTACGTTTATGCATGTGGAAATTCGCAGCACTTTTAATCTATTATGCTATACTTATCAAACCTGTATACTCGCCAATACTTTTGTATTGACAAATATTTTAACGTATGTTGCAGGTTAGATCGCAGACTATATCAAATCAAGCTAGGAAGTCTAGAAACTCAATTAAAATCTAGGTTGTCGGATTTGCATTGTTCGAGAGGACAATAAATCTGTGATAACTTATGTGATTGTATTATTTGTTTATGGGATAACGAATGTATTAAATATTATCGCAATATAGTTGTTATGGATTCTCTTGAGCAGTCTGATTCGCCTAGTGCCGCGCCCCGATGATTCCGCCATCGGTTGGGGTGTGTCAGATTGGTATCAGAGCCATAACTATAGGGAATTAGGCCAGACTCGACTTAGTCCGGGTCGACGTCTTAGAAATTGACCTAGTCTATAGTCTAAGTACCAAGAGGCCGACTCATACAAACCCGGTGGGGTTTGTATTGGGCTTACTTGATACTCTCGATCGAAATTGCTAAAAGCTACAACTTTGTGTGAATACCGCGTACTACAACTTCACACGAAGAAGCCTTCCCTAAGGCTAAAATACTACTTAGCCTTTCCTAAGGCCGACACAATACACATGTTTTCAAGAATACTTGCATAAGGAAACCAAGCGATCCAGTCAAGACCAGGTGTGAAAACCAAGAACTCTCGATAGGATTGCTCACTCAGCGAAATTTTTCTAACACGAGAACCTTTCATCGAGTTAGGAGTGACATCCACATCTCGACGAAAGTCTCCATTTCAAAATCTAGTGGATCTCGCGAAATTATTCGAAGAGCATGACCACAATTAGGAATGAAACTGTTAAGACAGGGGTGAAACCCGTACCTTAGTAAGTCGTTCCACTCTCTAAAATTGGTTTTCAAAAGCTATCACCAAGGACTCGACTATCATAATGACTCGAGCCACGTGATGACTAGGAAGACGAATGCCATGAGCTGCATCCCAGTGGAAGCATGGAGTCTTCTAGGTTAACGCGCGTGCACGAACTTGTTAAGTATAGTTGGGAATACCTTGGGTAGTCGACGCCTAAACACCCAAGGCACCCTATCGTACGACCCGCCAATCTTCCAACGGGTTGGAGACTTATTTTACGTTTTGAAACTTTACGCTTTATCGATTTCTCAATTTAACGATTTTCACTCCCTACTTTATAAACGCACAATTCGCACGGCTATCGCAATCTAAAACGAAATCCGAATACTCGTAACAAAACTAATGCATAATCTATCGCGTTCGCTCTCGTTATCTCACTACAACGCGTCCTCGCTTATTCAAAATCAACCTGTACTTGTATGATTACAAATTGCAAATAAATAAACAAATATATACATATATATACGTGTAAACAAACAAGTCATTGCGTGAGAACTTAGGAATTTCGAGTCTCCTATGTGGCTCCTACGTGACTCGTATTACTACTATACTATCGCACCAAGTTTTGAACGCGCTCAATCGCATCGCAAAACTCAAAATCATTATGATAGAATCTCACTCCAAGTCTCCTTCTGTCTAGATGCCTTCCAACAACTCTACCTCGAGACGAGTAGCTAGGAGGAGAGCCAAACGAAGTGTCAATAAGAGGATTGCATCACTTGTGACTAAGGAAGTGAGTAAGCTTATTCCTCGAATTGCCACTCAAGTGCACTCTCTCAGCAACTCTCGAGCCTCGGAAGACTCCAGGACGGAAGCGCCGCAAGCTACTTTTCTCTACAAGAACTTCAAAGCCTGTGACCCGATGGAGTTCACGGGTGAAGGAGGTGCATCTCAACTACTCCAGTGGTTTGATTCTATCGAAGTCACCCTTCGTCAAAGCGGGTGTCCCGATAGTTTCCGCACTACTTGCGCCACCGGAGTATTTCAGTCGCGAGCACTCGACTGGTGGACCGCTGAACGTAACAAACGGGGGATCTCCGCAGCTTACGCTCTCTCTTGGGATGAGCTGAAAGAGCTTATGAAGAAAGAGTACTGCCCTCCCCACGAGATTCAGAAGCTAGAAAACGAATTTTGGGAAATCAAGCAAACCAAAGGCGACAACGCTGGCTACACCGCAAGGTTCAAACAGCTTAGCATAATCTGCCCATGTCAGGTCAACACTTCAGAAAAGGCCATCGCGAAGTACCTTCGTGGCTTGCCTGAGTGTGTGGGTGATTTTGTCAAAGCTGCAAGACCTACTACCATCGAAGAAACATACCGCTTAGCCGCGGAAATCAACAACAAACGACTCATGGAGGGATTATTTTCAAGGAATCCTGTCAAGCAAGCTCATCAAGCAATCGCCAGTAATCCTCCAGGCGAACATGTTGACGAACCTTCTGATGAATCTACTGACGAATCCTCTGACAAATCTGCTGGCGATTCTTCTAGTGAATCAGCTAACGATTCTTCTGACGGATCTGCTAACGATTCTTCGGACGGATCTGCTGCCGATTCTTCTGACAAATCTGCCGACGGATCTTCCGACAAATCAGCCAAAGACTCTGCAAGCAAGTCTTCGGACGAATCCTCCAACGACGACATCTCTTCGCAAGACACCGACGAACCCAGCCGCAAACGAAAGACTTCAAGCCCGAACTCATCAACAACCGAACTGCTGCAACCGGAACCTCTTCGAACAATTCCGATGTTTCCAAAATGAGCCTACACTGGAGCTCATCCTCAGTGTTACTCGTGTACCTATCATCATCCAGTTGGGGCTGACTGTCGCTATTGCAATAACTGCAACCGCTACGGTTACTTCACCCGCAACTGCCGCGTCGAACCATGAACTCGCGTACGACAACAACAGCTCCAGCAAAAGTCTTCAGCATCAAGTATCTGGAAAGCGTAGGATAAAGTTGTAATGATACGATTTTCGACGTTTATTTCTAAGTTTTGAACCTACTCTATTTACTCAATGTTGCCACTATGTGTAACGTTAACTCTCGCTCTCGTATTCTCTTTCACTCTCTAATCGTCGCACTTAGACTAGATTCACACACATACTATATACTATATCACGAAATAATGTGTTTCACCCTCACTACACTCTTAGAAGGAGGTATGATAAACGTGCAAGGAACGAATAATCACGGGTGCACACGGGATTATTTGGGTCAGTGCACGGTGGTCGTAATGAATTCTAAGGTGCCATAGCGTTTTGACAAAAGGCGACACCAAATCACGGGATGAAAGTAGTAGGGGTCAAGCAAGGTGTGCTTTATCATACTACCAAGGTTCCGTGAAGAAAGTGCCACATGGAGTTGAATGTTATTAGACCTATATATTATCGTGATTATTTTCAACACACTACACTCAATCGCAAGGCGTAACAACTGAAATTGCATCATCGCAAGACTTTTCGTAAGTCTGCAAACGCAATGCAATCGCCTCATCGATGGACTCTGGAGAGTCTACCTCGTAGGACAATTGCATCAACGCAGAACTGGTCGTAAGTCTGTTCCAACAATCTCATCAAGCACATTAACGCTCACAACATTGTCGGGAGAGGACCTATTCTACCCTCCTCGATAACCGTGATGCGTCGCAACGTAACGTTAAGCTTATCCGAAACAAACCCAACTAATCGCAATCGCTTACCTTGTGTATCTCATAATCTCTATCGCTTATTATGTGAATCTATATCGTTTGCTGTGTATCAATCTATCACTATACCGTTAGCTGTGATATTCGTGTTGAGTTAGCACGCATGACCTCGCTTCACGAGATGAAGCTCATATGGTTAAGGCAGGGTGTTTTAGCCATATCAGCGACCTTTCATGGAAAGAGGCCATGTGGGGTCTAATGTTAGTCAAACTCTGTGGTGTTAATCAATCAAAATCGAACCGCATAAATCATGTATACCCCCCCCATCGCTTGCAACGCAACGACTGCCGCTTATCGTAATTCGATTATCATCACCATCATTGCTAATGTTGTGTCTATATTATTCGTTTAATCACCTAATCGCTGATCGCCTATCGTGTATAATCTACCGCTTATCGCTCGCTTAGTGTTCATTGCAGTCTGTGTGGTATTAAGTACACATGACACCGCTTCACGAGGCAAAACTAACCTGGTTAAGCATGGTGTTTCGCCATGTTAGCAAACTCTCGTGGAAACGTGCCATGTGGTTTTAATGAGGAACCTAATCGAAAACGCGTTATTCAACTCGCCGATTTAACTTATTCGATTCTATCTTATACTCGGTTTGACCTTCTGTCGATTGGGCCGAGTAAGCGCAAATTCTATCCATGTTATATCGGCACACCTGACACTGCCTCACGAAACGGAAGTAATATGAGCAAAACATGGTGGATACGCCGCTGGTACTTCCTATATATAAGTGTTTTAAACATATTAACAAACTTTCGTGGGAAAGTGCCAAGTGGGGCTCAGTGATTAACTACTTTTTGTACTGAATTAAAACGCCTTTTACAACAATTTTTGATTTAAAACCGGTGGACAAGTGAAATTTTCTCACGACGTGGAGTTAACATCGAATCAGCTTAACTCCGTGTCCAAGAAAAAAAAAGTTTCATAAGCCCAGTTTTTCCCTAAACTTTTACAACGTCAAAATAAAATCCTTCTTAAGACATTGGTTCGACATCGAGTTCAGCTTGAACCCATGTCAGAGGAGAGTTTTCGTAACCCTTGTTTTCATCTTCGAATCCCTTAAAATGATTAAAAACTTAAACTTCCTTGCAACATCGGTTAACATCGACTCCGTTGACCTCACATTAAAAGGAAAACTTTCAAAGATTTTCATCTTAAATATCTAAAACGAACGCTTCTTGTAACGTTGGTTAACGATCGACTCAGTTAATTCTACGTCATGAGAAACCTTTCAAATTACAATCGCATTGAACTAACGAATTCTACACAAAACAAGGTACTTTGGAATGCCAACTCGTGGGATTATTACTTCTGTCTTACGTCGCCTTCTCGCTATCGCAGTCGATCTCTCTTATTCCAAACGTTCTCGCAGTCAACATACGATCAAATCACTCGCAGGAGCCGCTACTCGTACCAGATCAACTCTTAGAAGTCTACCTATTGGATTAATTTCGGGACGAAATTTCCTAAAGTAGGGGAGAGTGTAACAACCCGCACTTTCGTGCGTTGTTACTACTCGATATACTCGTTACGCCTAGCACCAGAGATTCGGAATCATAATGTAACTATATCGTATATATCGCTATTCGAAGGATGATCGCATATTTTCGAAATACAATACCACTATACTACACTATTATCACAAAAGCTAACACTCACGGAGGCATTGGGTGAGGACCTATTCTACCCTCCTCAGTGGCCGTGATGTGTCGAACGTAAACAATTAACGCTAACAATGACTCTCGGGTGAGTGCTGTAGCTCCAGTCGTCATGACGATGATGACAATACGAGTAAACGGTACCCCGTCAGTCTTTGTGACACTACACGAAATAACGTTCACGATGACATCAAGAAAGGACCTATACTACCCCCATTGATGGCCGTGAAACGTCGCTAATAATCGCATACTCGAATCGGAAACCGATTGTTAATTATCGAAACCTTGGATATTGGATACGTAAATACGACCCCTAGTGATATATATGTATATATAATAACAATATACTGATAATATAAATTAATTCTGGAAAGTACGTACTTCGAAAACTATCAAAATGATCGAAAACGGAGAAGTCCAACGCGTCAGGATAGCCATCCGGACGGATGGCCATCCGGACGGATGGCAATCCGCACGGATGGGCTATCCGCACGGATGGGCCATCCGGACGGATGGGCAATCCGCACGGATGGGCAATCCGGGCCAGAACTCCCTTCTTCTCCTCTGTTGCCTATAAATACCATGTCACATCACTTAAACAGTGATGTGACAGCTCCCACTCAACCAAACACGCTCAGGACCCTTTTCTCTCGATTTCCTCACGATTCCGGTAAGATTTCAACCTAAATCTCGTACTTCTACAATCTACACTCGATTCTACATCATTCTATCTTTCAAAACTCAATTTCTAACCATGAAATCTACGGATTTGAGTTGTTTCAAGGTGATGTCACCAAGAGTTCTTATGAACTTTAAGCTGTGACCTTATCCCATCATAAACGACTCAGATCTGGGTGATTTCCACATGTTTTGGTAACAAATCTCGCCTAAATCTATGTATTTACCCAAGGAACTGTGCGATTTCGAGTTAACCATGAAGAACCATCACGAACGGCCAGATCTGATGGAACGGGGTGATTCCCGGCCGTTAGAACGGGTCGGAATTGACGGAACTTCAAGTGTTAGTGCGAGATTACACTGTCCCGGCAACTCTACACGTATACCTTCCGTTAAACACTCAGAAACAGTAGTTAGAATGCGAAACAGACGTGTTGTCCGCACGAATAACATGTAATCCGCACGGATAACATGTAATCCGCACGGATAACATGTAATCCGCACGGATAACATGTCATCCGGACGGATACATGTCATCCGGACGGAATACATGTCATCCGGACGGATGACGCTTATTCGAACAGATGACAATCCGCACGAACCACCACTCACTTCGCACGGATGACAATCCGCACGAATCACACCTTATCTGCACGGATCACACCTTATCCGCACGGATCACACATCATCCGCACGGATCACCTGTTATCCGGACAGATAACATGTCATCCGGACGGATAACATGTCATCCGGACGGATAACTTGTCATCCGGACGGATAACATGTTAATCCGCACGGATGAGCACCATTCGACCAAGTGAGTGACTTTCAAGGCAATCTTGCTTAACCGTACATCGTTACTCTGTTCTTCAAGGATCAACACAGACGTACTCACAACCGACTCAATCAAGTGGTATTCTCGCTAAATACGCACTGTGAGTATACTTGAACCCCTTTTAATCGAATTTTGGGTGTAACATATGTTTCTAACAAATCGAACTCATCAAACGAATTATTCAATCAATCGAATTATCACTTGCGAATAACCGTTATACATAGATATACGTGATGCTATTGCATATGTGCTAGGGCTTATACTCGCGACGTCCCACCACGACTAGTATAGTACTATTGCACCCGACGGGGTCTAGTTATGCCATCGTACATTCGAGCATCGAGGACTTAGCTGGTAGTATCAGTTTTGTGAGTATATATGTCGTGTATTACGTTTATGCATGTGGAAATTCGCAGCTATTTTAATCTATTATGCTATACTTATCAAACATGTATACTCGCCAATACTTTTGTATTGACAAATATTTTAACGTATGTTGCAGGTTAGATCGCAGACTATATCAAATCAATCTAGGAAGTCTAGAAACTCAATTAAAATCTAGGTTGTCGGATTTGCATTGTTCGAGAGGACAATAAATCTGTGATAACTTATGTGATTGTATTATTTATTAGTATGGGATAACGAATGTATTAAATATTATCGCAATATAGTTGTTATGGATTCTCTTGAGCAATCTGATTTACCTAGTGCCGCGCCCCGATGATTCCGCCATCGGTTGGGGTGTGACAGTAGCTGAAGAAGTGAAAGAAAAAGAAGAGAAAGTTGAAGAAACAGTTGTTGTGAATGAAGAAGTGGTGAAAGAAGCTGCTACTGAAGAACAGCAATTTGATGAGATGAAGAAGAAAGAAGAAAAAGAAGAAGTGAAGATAGAGAGGTTGAATGCTGATGTTGGTGTTGATGCTAGTGATGAGAAGAAGAGTGAAGCCGATCAGAAGCAGACGAAAGCAAACACCGAGGTGCCAATCACTGAGGTAAATTCTGATTCTGAAATCCTAATCAAAATCGTAGAACAGTGCAAGAAATGCATGGAACCATGCAGTGCTTGTACTGAAAAAGATGAAAAATTCAGAACAAAAGATCTTGAATTTACTAAAATCGAAAATGTTTTCAAAGAAAAATGCAAAGAAATGCTAGAAAATGAAAAGGTTTTAAAAGATAATGACGAAAAGCTTACACAAAAATGCAAGAGTTTAGAAAAAGAAAATGAAATTTTAAAAGAAAAGGTTTAAAAAATGACTGAAGAATGTTCACAAAAAGAAAATTCGTGTCAAGAAATGAAAAAGGAATACGATTCAATAAAATTGGCATATCACATTACAAAAGAGTCATATGAAAATGTGAAAAGTCAAATGAAACTTGTTCAATCCAGATTGAAATATTGTTCTGAAACAACTGATACGCTTAAGCGGCAGTATTCAATAAAGCAACAAGTTGTCAATTCGTACATTAAGGATGTTGCTAAGCTAAAGCATTAAATAGCTGATTTAGAACAGGATAACAACAAGTTACATAGTTATCATGCGTCATCATATGTGCTTGAAAGAATTTTCAACATAAAACCGGGTGATGATGATTCTGAGAAAAACAAAAAAAGGCATTGGTTTTGAGTTTCATCAAGTTCCTCCACCGGAAAAGTTTGCATTTTATCATGATGAAAAGGTCGAAAAAGCTTTCAACATGGTAGATCAATTGCCGGATAACATTGATGTAACCTATTCCAATTCTGATGATTCTAGTGATTCAGAGGTGGTAGGTAAGGTCGTTGAAAGTGTGTTGAAAGAAGAGTCGGTTGAAAAAGGTAAATCTGAATCACAGGATGAAAATGAAGGTAGTTTTCATGAAGAATATCTGAAAAATTCAAAATCTGAGAAAAATTTGAATGATGATTCAAAAGGATTGGTTTATTCCATGATTGGATCGGACAAATTATTCTTAAATATTGTATTCCCGATTCAGAATGTGATTTCATAAAAGATTGACAAAGTTTTCAAAATGGTTGAGATTGAAAAGTCTGAAATTCCAAAGTTTATTGGAAAAGGTCACAAAACTTTTTATAACAAACCTGGTTTCAAGAAGAAAAACATGAAGGCTGGGTTGGGTTATAAAAAGAAACAAAATTGGAATAAAAATGAAACACCAAATTATCAGACAAAGGTGAATTTTGTTCACGGAACAAGTTCCGAAAAAGAGAAAGAACTCCAATTTAGATGGCAGTCTAATGAAGAGTTCTATGCTCAGAAAAAGAAACAACAACAGTCAAAGATGTGTCCAAGAGAACATGTTTCAAATGTGATCAAACTGGACATCTTGCACGCAAGTGTCCAAATCTGAAACCTGTTGGTGTTGAGACGAAAAAGAAGAGCAATGATGTTGAGATACATAAATCTGAAGATGTGAAACAAAGGTCAACCAGATTTGATTCAAAACAAACTTGGAGGTACAACACAAACAAGTTTGCTTCAAATCAAACTTGGAAATCAAACCCGAATAGGTTCGATTCTAGACAGACCTGGAATTCTCACACACCCAGATTTAGAACAACACAAAGTTGGAGAACAAATGTCGATGCAACAAAACCCCAACAGTTTTGGAAACCAACTGTTGTTCGGAATCAAAATGTTCAAAAAGAATCACATTTTTACAAAAGAGGGACTCCAAAAGGTCAAACATGGTCGGTTAAGAAACAAATGACTTCGGTAAATGAAGAAAAAGATGTTAAAATTGAAAAAGTCTTTGTACAAAATGACAAAGATTTTCCGAAGTTAAATGATGCATATTGTGTTGAAATGCCTGAGGTCAAAAAGACCTGGGCTAAATTGTTCAAGTGACTAAATAGTTGAATGTGCAGGTGCTCAAGAAATTTGAAGACTGTGATAATGGAAAACGGAGCAGCCTGGCACAACGAGAAGAGAGGGCTGCTGATCCTTGCGATGGTTAATCAGGGAGTTTGTTTGTTTCTGTACATAAATAAACAATATTCCTAAAACCCTAAAAATTTGAAAATTCAAAAACCAAAAATATGTTTTTATTTTGTCAAAATTTTGAAAAATCAAAAATATGTTTGTCTTTAAATTTGTCAAAAATTCAAAAATTTCAAAAATATGTTGAGTGAATATGCCGAAACCCTCACGGCGGAACAAACATGATTAATTTCACAAGATTGAAAAACGGTTTTCAAACTGTAAAATATCAATGTGTTGTAAATCATGGGGGTACATTATATTTTCTACAAAATCAGTGCACGAAAAGCAGAAAATGGATGGCGAGACAAAGCTATCAGTGTCGATTTGTCAAATTTTCTTTAAATGGTTTTGCATTTTAGGGGGAGTAAGAATATTTCAGAAAATCCAAAAACATTAGTAAATTTGAAAAAGCCAAAAACATGATAAAATTCAAAAATAAGTTTTTGTGTAAAAAGAGGAAATGATAGTACATCAGTAGACAATCACAGTACGCTAAAGAAATGGAAAGTTAAAAAGCGATAAACAATCTCACTAAAAGATGTGACGATAGGCTCAGCTAGACTAGTAGATTTGTGATAACGATAAAACTTAAATGAAAAATCCTAGTTCTAGTGGGAAACGCAGTCGAAAGCATAGTACTTAGTTTTATCCTTCTTGACTGTGTGCCTACTCAGTAATTGCTGAATGCTAAAAAGCATAATAAACAGGTTAGTCTGTGAAATTTCACAACTTACTGAAAAGTCACTGTGATTGTGTTTTAATTTTGCAAAGATTTAAACTTGTCTTATTTCTTTATTTTGTTTAAGCAATGGACATCCTCTGCGTATATGTGAGTATCGACCTGGATGTTAGTGCCTAAACGTTCTGCTTTATTTTCTTGGTGTTTCGTTTAAATCTTGGATCACCTCTGCGTATATGTGAATATCGAACTGGTGGTTAAGATCTAAACAAATTCAACTTGTTTTTATTTCTTATTTTGTTTAAACATTGGACTTTCTCTGTGTATGTTTAAACATTCTGCGTTGTTTTTACACATATCACAGTTGATGAAAGTTTAAAAGCATTACTTGAGTTAGTGTATTGCATGATGAGGGGATATGCTGAGATCGTGGGGTCCATAAGAATTTAGTGCATATTAATATACCTTAACGTATCGGTAAGCATTTCAAAAGTTTTTAGATTGAGTTTAAGTGGACAACAATATTGTCAATCAATGTGAATTGTTTAGAACTTAAAGTGTTTAAAGCTCAACGGTGCTAGTGATTTGTCATAAACTGATATGATCCTCTAACGCGAACTCAAACAAAAATATTGTCTGTAAATATGTTTGTAAATATTTCTTTACTGCTTTATGTTTCAGAAAAATACAAAAAGATTTTGATTTCTGCTTTATTTTCGACGACCGATGTCTGAATGCTAAGTTTCAAAATCTAAGTATGCTGATTGTGTTTCTGAAAATAAATCAAGTTCATTAATTTGAAACTTGAAGGTTTAAAATCAAAAATCAAAAATAGTTTGTGATATCTCCAAGGTCATTAATTTGGACTTGGATGATTAACTATGAGGGATTTGGATGCTCATACTGTTAAAATATGTAAAAGAGCCAGTTTTCGATCCGGTTCGCTAAAACTGCCAAATCTATGAAGATTGTTGATAGGGGGAGAGAATCAAGTATTTCTGGATATATTCATATTATTATATCTTAAAGCCAGGATCTTGATTTAGAAAGTTTAAAAGATCCAGGTCACAATTCTTGGACAATTGAATGTTCAAAACATTTTTACTTATAAATGTTTGAGAATTGCAGATGTTGTACCAGACTACGATCCCGACAGCCTAGTCTAAGGGGGAGTCTGAAGATGAGCTCAACGCAAGAGGAAGCGTGGATTCAAGAAGCCATGTAACTATCCCAGAAGAGCTTGTATACGGAAAGCAAGGTGTCGATCCCAAAAGCACAGAAGCTTGACGAAAGGGGGAGCCTAATGAAGAAAAGAGTTTACAGAAAGGGAGAGCTGAAGCTGAAGACAGATCCATGGGGATTCTGTTCAAGCAAGAGGGAGTCTACGTTGATGAAAACATGTTAAAGCTTCAAGAAGACTTAGAGAGAGAGAGAGAAAGAAAAGACGCTACGAGATTGACTGCGGCAATATCCAAGGGGGAGTCTGTCAGTGCATTTATGTCTATCGTCTCCGTCAATCTAGTTCGTAGCTGAAACAGTTCAAATCTAGCTTTATATTGTTATATTTAGACAAGAAAGGCAAGGTGACATATTTGTAAATAAGGTGAACTTCCTTATAAGCCTTGGCCTATAAATAGGAGAGTTAGAGTTAGATTAGAGACTTTTGGCCATTTGCACTTTGGAGAGCTCTAGTGCTAGAGAGAGAAAGTCTAGAGAGAGAAAGCTCCAAGGTGATTCACGTTTCTTGTACGTTTTCAGATCTATAAAAGAATCACCGATTATATTACGTTCTTGTGTGTTCGGTCACGTTCGTGTACGGATTCCGCACGTCACACGTTCGGTTCGCAATCGTTTCGGATTCAAAACCGGTCCTAACAAAACTTGACCTTTTAAGTAAATTATGCTTCTTTTATCAATCATACTTGTTCACATTCAAAGTATATGCATATTCGATACATGTTATCTCACACACAAACTCGTGCTTATTTACGAGCGAACCATCATAAATTCACGTTCTGGTACTTTTTATGCATTCCAATACTCGTTTATACGTTCATAATACCTCGCGAGGATTCCCGCATGTGGTATTTTGGGGGTGTGATTATGATACTTAAGCCAAACTTCTATACTAGTTCAACACGAAAATGTATTTTAATTACACATATTCGTGATTCTAGTGAAAACATATTTATCCTACAAATAAACTATCGTAAATACGAGTTTTTATACACTTTAAACATACAAATACTTTATTTTATGTTTACAATACTTAAAATGATGCAATTATACATACTTACTACTTAAATATATACTATATATACATAATATACTTTAAAATATACAATGACCAAACTACAGGGACCATAATTGCCCAAAAATGAAAGGTTCTCGGCAGACTAGCCGCCGCGACGCGCGACCGGTGTGACGATTACTTTTGCGACCCACGGGGTCTTCCGATCCATGACAACCTTGATTCTGCGCAACTATTGGCCTTTTTATCACACTAAACTCCCACCTAACTATCTTAAACACCCAACTAACTTGCTTTAATACCCAAACCCTAACACCACATTATAATTTCAAGCCTTCCACACTCTCCCAAAACTTTACGCTCTTCTAATTCACTCTCAGACTCCCAAAATTCATCCAAATCTCCAAGTTATGGCAGATTCATACCTTTGCTCAAAACAGTGAGTTTTGAGCACTTTTTCTCTACTTTTCTTCATATTTCTTGTACCAATTTACTTGGATGACCTTCAAGGATGTTATCCAAGATTCACCAAGGTGTAATCACGAGATACATCACTTATATAAGGCTCCAAAGTCAAATTTATTTTCTGATTTATATAAACTTATTGTAACTTCATTTTCTTCAACTTTTCTTCATCATTTCTTCTTCCACGAGGCTTGGAACACCTCTAAGAATGTTTCCACAGGTTTACCATAGTAAACCAAGGTGGAACAACACCATTTTGAGGTCCAAACTTTCTATTTTGGAAGAATACTTGTTATGCTTTCATAAAACTATGTTTTCTTGATGTTATCTTGTTCGTACTTGTTCTTGAACCTATCTAAGGTTATGAGACTTGTTAGGAATAGATTCTTATGAGTTTAAGAGGTGCAAACACCTCTAACTTTCTGTTTTTGTTCAATGTTCATGTGCTTTTTGTTTCTTTGCTAAAATTTGGTGGAATCTTATATCCATCAAGCTCACAACTTAATCTATAGTTGTGGGTTTGTGTTGAGGTGATTTCCATCAAGTTATGAGTTCAAAAACTCTTTATTTTTATGTGTGCGATTCCGGATCGAATTTGAACTCCCGACGATTGCGAAGAACACGTATCACGTGCGGAATCTGTGTACGTGTGTGGATCGACACAAGAACGTAATAATATGATGATCTATTGAATATTTGACAATTTACAAGCACCGTGAATCACCTTGTAGCACTTTCTCTCTCTAGAACTCCTCAAAAGTGCAAAAGTCTTTAAAACTCTAACATAAGGCTCCTATTTATAGGCAATGGCATAAGGATTGTCTCCTTATTTACAAGTTTGCCACCTTCCTACCAAATGGACTTTCCCTTATATTTTAACTATACAAAACCTCATTTTGATCAGTTTATTGCTACGATACGTGATTGACGGAAGTGATAGACATTATGCACTCACAGACTCCCCCTTGGATATTACTGCAGTCAATCTCGTAGCTTTCTATCTTGTCTCTCTCTCTCTGAGTCTTCTAGAAGCTTTGACGTCTTCAGCACCACAGACTCCCTTTTCAAGCTCATCTTGATTCTGTGTTCTGAATCAGCTCCCCCTTTTGGTTGACTCTTTCTCTAGGCTCCCCTTTTCTTTAAGCTTCCGTGCTTTTCAGGATTGTCACCTGGCTCTTCGATTACAAGCTCCCCTTGCTTTGAGCTCGTCTTCAGATCCCCCTTAGTCTCAGCTATCGTGATCGTAATATGGCTTTCACAAAGATTTTAATAATTAAAGATTAATATATCATGGTATTGAAACCTGGCACTATGAAAACCATCTGACAGTTTTAAAACTCCAGGATTTCATACCAACTCTCCCCCTATCAAATAACTCTATATCTGACAATGAAAGCATCCAAAAACCTGACAAATAATCATCCAAGTCCAAATTAATGACCTTGGAGATTTCACAACTGTTTTTAGAATTTTCAATTAAAACTTCAAGTTTCAAGTTAATGAACTTGTTTATTTTCAGAAACATGTTCAGCATACTCAGATTTTGAAACTCAGCATTCAAACATCGGTTGTCGAAAAATAAAGTAGAAATAAAATCTTTTTGTATTTTTTAAAGTTTATGCTAAAACACTCCGAAAATATTTTTGTAATTTTCTTTAACGAAAAGCAGTAAATAAATATTTACATACATATTTTTGTTTGAGTTCGTGTCAGAGGATCATATCATTTTATGACAAATCACTAGCACCGTTGAGCTATAAACACTTTAAGTTCTAAACGATTCACCTAGATTGTCAGTATACTGATCCACTTAAATTTTCACACAAACTTCACCTGATTCAAGATACGAGATTTAGTGTTTTAAGAACTTAACTTATTTGCGTGTCCCACCTCAGAATATACTCTCGTATCAAGATTCCCTAGATTCAGTCTTACAAGTGAATATACTATATTGATATATGTACTCTAGGTTAGTGCGAGACCTTGAGAGCTCAGGTATGAACTACCGTTCAGTCAAAGAGATGAAGGCTCGACTTTGAGGTGTGTCCCACTTAGGGATTTTCTTTACAACTGCACTTGATTTATATCTTTCGATATTTTCTCAATTTTTATACAGAGGGAAAGCTTTTAAAACATGCAAAGTATTATACGAGGTCTAGGCCATCGCTGATACAAAATCAGAAGACCAAGTATAATACCCCAGATATCAATAAGTATAAAGACCTAGATTTCGGAGGTTATCCATATATCCGAGAGATGTTCCCCACGAGATAAGAAAGTTATTGATATTTAGGTTTATATCTCGAAATCAATCTACTAAGTGTGTAAAAACCTACTGGCATATCATCAGTGAGACCGTTTATCACATTTGACTTTTCATTTCTTTAGCGTGTTGTGACTGTCAATTGATGTACTATCATTTCCTCTTTTTACACAAAAACTCTTTTTCATTTTATCATGTTTTTGGCTTTTTCAAATTTTCAAATGTTTTTGTATTTTCTGAAAATTTACTCCCCCTAAAATCCAAAACATTTAAAATTTAAGGGTTAGTTATCAAATTTTCTTTAAAATGTAACAAACCGATGTATATAGCTTCATCTCGCATCAACTTTTTGCGTCACATGCTCTGTTTCGCATAAAGTACCCCCATGATTTACAACACATTGATTTTTAACAATGTCAAAACCATTTTTAACCAATTGTGAATATACTCATGTTTGTTCAGCCGTGAGGGTATCGGCACATTCAATCAACATTTTTTAAATTTTTTTTATTTTTAACAAATTTAAAAACAAACATATTTTTGGTTTTTAAATTTTTCTATTTTTAGGGTTTTTGATTTATGGTTTATTTATATACAGAAACAAACAAACTCTCTGTTTTCACTTGCAGGGACTTGCCACCTCCCATGCCAGGCTGCTCCTCATCTCCTGTTGACATTCATTCGTCTTTTGGAGCACCTGCACATTCAAATAATTCAATCATCTGAAAAAAGCAACCCAAGCCTGTTTTGACTCAGGTAACTTAATATGTTTTTTCCCAGGTAAAACTGGATAATTTCTGTCATTTTTCTCAAAAATATTTTCTTTATTTTTCTCACTCACAGAAGTCTTTGTCTTTGCCACCTAGATTTTTCCTTTTAAAACATTCCTTTGATAAAACCTGGATTCATTTTGAATGTTTTGTTCCGACAAATCAGTTTTAGGTTTCCAAAATTGGTTTGGCTTTGTCAAATCAGCCGTTGTTCTCCAACGTTGTTTTGTCTCAAATTTGGGTGTCTTTGGTTTCCAAATTTGTTGAGACTCAAACTTGTTTGACTTCTGTTTATTCTGTACACCAACATCAACTTTCTTTTTATCTTTTTCAACATCAACAGGCTTCAGATTTGGACACTTGCGACCAACATGTCCAATTTGATCACACTTAAAGCATGTTTTCTTGGAAACATCTTTAGACTGTTGTTGCTATTTCTTTTGAGCATAAAACTCTTCATTAGTCTGTCGACTAAATTGGAGTTCTTTCTCTTCTTCTGAACTTGTTCCATGAACAAGGTTCGTCTTTTTTTGATAATTTTGCTTTTCAAAACGTTTCTTTTTGTTTTGTTGCTTTTTATAACCCAACCCAGCATTCATATTCTTCTTTTTGAAACTAGGTTTGTTATAAAAAGTTTTCATGCTCTCTTTTCTGGCAAATTTGTCTATCTCATATTTCTCAATTTCTACCAGTTTGAAAACTTTGTCAATCTTTTCCTAAATCACATTCTGAATCGGAACTTCAATATCTGAGAATAATTTGTCTGATTCAATCATGGTATAAGCCAATCCTATCGGATCATCATTCGCATCTTTCTCAGATTTTGAATTTTTAAGATAACTTTCATGAAAACTTCCCTCATTTTCATGTTGTGACTCGGACTTATTTGTTTTGGTAGATTCCTCTTTCAAAACACTTTCAATGACCTTACCTACCACCTCTGAATAACCAGTATCATCAGATTTGGAATAGGTTACGTCAATATTATCTGGCAATTGATCAACCATGTTGAAAGCTTTTTCCACCTTCTCGTCATCAAAGAATGTGAACTTTTTCTCAAACTGTGGTGGAACCTGATGATCTGAACCAATTCCTTTCTTGTTTCTTTCAGAATCTTTATCATCCGGTTTTATGTTGAAAATACGTTCAAGAACATATGATGAAGCGTGATAACTATGCAACTTATTATTATCTTGTTCTAAATCAGCCATTTTACGTTTAAGTTTAGCAACTTCTTCAATATATGAATTTACAACTTGTTGTTTTATTTCATGCTGATTTTTAAGCGTTTGTGACGTTTCAGAACATTGTGACAATCTAGGTTGAACAAGTTTCATTTGGCTTTTCACCGCCACATATGATTCTTTTGTAATATGATATGCAAGTTTTATTGAATCATATTCTTTTTTTTTTCATTTCTTGAACAACATTTTCTTTTTGTAAACACTCTTCAGTCATTGCTGAACACCTTTGCTTCAAAAATTCATTTTCCTTTTCAAGAACCTTACATTTTTGTGTCAGCTTTTCATCGTTATCTTTTAAAACATTTTCATTTTCAAACATTTCTTTACATTTATCTTTGAAAACTCTTTCAATTTTAGAAAATTCCATATCTCTGGTTCTATATTGTTCATCCTTTTCAGTACAAGCACTGCACGTTTCCATGCATTTCTTGCACTGCTCACCAGTTTTATTATTAATTCTATTTAACAATTCAGAACTCGGCTTCCTCTGCCGTCTGCTTCTGAAGTTCTTCCTTCACCTGCTGTTTTTCAGCAACAACTTCTCATGTCGGCTTTGCCAGATTCTCATCAGCTACAATCTTATTTTCATCACCAGCTGCTTCTTCTGTCTTTGATTCATCAACCTTCTGTTCATTTTCACCATCAGCTTCTCCTACAGTCTTCTTCAACTCGTCTACCATCTTCTCAACTTCTTCTGTAGCTTCTCTTCATCTCTCTTCCTCAAGCTAGCTGTCATCACACCTCTGATTATCTTATCTAGCTTTTTGAGATAATCTTTATCTGCTTCTTTCTTCTAATAAAACTCTCCGGACAAAGGAATAACTGCAAGTACATCATTGTACACTACTTTGCTTGAATCAACAACCGGATCTCCTTTGCGATTGATGTACCATTCTCTTTTCTTGTCCCATCTACCAAAACTCCTAGCTTCATCGTACTCTTTTTGCATTTCTTCTATTCTGTAATCTGCAAAACATCTTTCTCTGTACGTTTTCTCTTGAAAAATTTCTTCTTTCGTTTTCACTTTAGCAACTAGCGCCCTTTTCTCTTCCTTTAAGTATTTACCCCAGTTAAACCCTTTGTCATCATGAATCGTTAACGAATTTCCAATTAAAGCTTGTTTTCTTTCTTTAGACGATCCTTCAGCAATTTGCTTTTGAACAAGCTTTGACGATTATTCACTGTTTTGATGATAAATTGCCTTCTTGTAGTAATCGTCATGAAATGGATTAACATGATCAGCTACTTTCCGGTTCATTCACTCTCTTTTAAAATGACCCTTCTGTTTACACCTGAAACATGTAACTATCGACTTGTCAAACCCTAGCTTTGTGTTTGAACCTTCTAGACATTGCCTGCCTGTGATCTCCATAAACTGTTACGCTCTTCTAATGCCACTAGCTAAACACCACCTGATGTCAATGAGTTCCATCTCCTCTGGGTCAATCTGGTCATAATCTTCTTTTGTCATTTCGGGATTTCCGATTCTCCCCGCCACCAGGCTCTCATAAGATTCCAGAATCGATGCTAAGAAACTCATTTGTTGTTTAGCAGCAGTGATACTCATTGTCGGAGAATTTTTCAGTTTTAAAGCAATGTTGCAATGAATCTCATTGGGTTCTGCTGTATTTGATGCTGTTGAGGAAGAATGATAATCTGGATTGTAACTTGATGAACTATCTTTCTGTGAATCTTTTGATTTTTCAACACTGAAAGCTGTACCAATCTTTGACGATTGATTGGTTGAAAGCAAGTTTCCTCTGTAGTCAAGACCCACATTTTGCTGATAGGTAGAACTGCTCATTTTGTTCTGTTTTTGCAACTCCAGTTCATGAATCTTAAGCTTCTCAATCAATGTATCCAAGGTAATCTCATCAAACTGTGAATCATTTTTCAAAATTATGACAAATGTCTGCTAGTGATCTGCACGTGGTAAAGCTTCGATAACTTTTTCAATGATTTCTTCTTTGGTTTTTGTAATTCCAAACCTGTCAAGTTTAATTTTAAGGTGACAAAATCTCTCAATCATTTGTCTCACAGTTTCACCTTTCATACACTCAAATAAATCAAATTCCTTTTTTAATAATGATATTTTTTTTAATTTTTTTCCTCCCTCAGCTTTCACTCGCAATGCTTCCCACACAGATTTTGATGATCCATCATGATTAAGTAATGCAAAGATATCATCTCTAATCGATTGTTGAATTAACGTGATCATCCTTTGTTCATGAGAAAATGTCTTTCTGTCTTCAGTTTCTAAGCTTGAAAGTGGAATTTTTTTCATTTTTACCATTTAATGGCCTTTTATACCCGAATTCTATACAAAACCAACTCTCATGAGCATACGCTTTTGCCCAATTAATAAACCTCTCTTTCCACCAGGAATAATCTTCAATATTATCAAGTTTTGGTGGTTTTGAGTGAGTTCCATAAAAGTTTTCATGTTTTATATTATCAGTTATAGCTTTCGAAATACTTTTCGGTGCGGTTGTTGTTTCGGATGACTCGGAAGTGAAAGCGTTATAAAAATCGTTGTAAAACTCTTCAGCCATGATGTTTGGATTCTTCGATTATCACTCCTTGATTATCACCTGCAAACAGACAAACACTTAATCAGTTTTAATGAACCGATTACTTGAAACCCCTTGAACATGACTCTGAAATAATGTTGAATTTTTTTGGACAGAGATTGATCTTAGACTTGCGCGGATGTGCAAAATTTTGCGAATTTCTTGCGGATCAACGTATAACAGTAAATAAATTGACTTCAAACAACTAGACACTGATTCTGCGACTGGTAAAAAAAACTGCAATGAATAAACTTCTTCCTGATCCGTTACAAGTTCCTGCAAATGAACTAAAGATAAACTAATCTTAGCGAATGGACTGAATTATCAACAACTGAATGGTATAACAGTTTGCGGATGACCAAATATGCACTTCAGCGATGAACACTGTTCAGCAGCGGATTAATCTGTTTCTTCAGCCGAGAATGTCTCATCTGATGAACTAGTTTAGTGGATGAAAAATCAGTGAATGTGCTGAATAAAAGCAGATGATCTTGACCTAGAACTTGTTATAGCGAATGTGTAAACTCTGCGAACGACTATAATTCTGTACGAATCATATCTACCGATTGAACAATCAATTCTGCAGATTGATTGATTTCAGCATCAATCTATTTTTTGCAGACAGAGAGCATCAATCTGATTTCAGCAAATGAACTCCAACAAATGGACTAATTCAGCAATGAATAAACCCAGTTCGATGAATACCAGTATTCAACCGAATGAAGATAACACTAGATAAACTTTCAATTTTCCGGATGCACCTTGTTCGTCCAGATGGAACTCGAACGGATAGACAATATAACAAATCAACGGATGGAATTAATCTTTTGACCGGATAGACAAAACTCTGGATGAGTATGAGCTATATCCAAGATAGAACACATCGGATGACCAGACAAAGTCACAAATAACACTAAATCTGTGACAACTGGCACACAACCGGTAATTTCCGTACAACTTAATTAATACTTGATGACTGCAATTATGTGCTTAAATGTCAACATTGACTGATTACATGCTATACTTGTGAATTCATGCACATTTTATACTACAAGAAATTTGCTTTATGCATTAATGATAGCGTTGCGTCATAAATACTAGTAAACTCACCGGTAAGATACATTGTGTCAACAATTCTGCAGAAAGCAGTCAGACATAGAATTGGAGCCTAGGTGTAGGTCCAATGACAAGAATACATTAAAACCCAAGAGTACATACAAGGGCTAACATATAGACTTTCCGGAAGCTAAAATACGCACTAAAAAGCACCCGAAACGCACTTTAAGTGCAGAATTTTTCAGAATTCAGCTATAATCAGCTTTATAACCTCGAAATATTATGCGGAATTCATGTTTTATTATCCAGAATACCCTCCTAAGTGTTGGGAATTAAAAGGGTTACAAAAAGGGTACTTAAAGGACACTAAACGGTGCAATTTAGCACTTTAATGAACCGGTATTTAACCGAACAACCGGACATTACCCGGAACATAAAAATATTACTAGAAGCATTTTTTTAATGTTTCTGAGCTAGTTTTGGTCCCCAAACACCATAACACCTCTTATAACATAATAACACATCATGTCCCTAAAAATTACACTTGAAAGCTAACTTGTTTATAAAATTAAGTTTGGATTTTACACTTCCCCCCCCCCCCCCATTCTTGTCTACGGTTACAAAGGGGTGGCCCCCACAAAATATTTGCCAAATCCTACTAAATCCCATTTGATATTATATTGATATTACTTGGATTTGTTTTGATTTTAGGGTAAATTACTTTTTGAGTCCCTGTGTTTTATGGGTTTTAACTAGTTGAGTCCAAAAGCAAAAAGTTAACGACCTGAGTCCCTATAAGCATTTTCTTTAACCATTTGAGTCCAAATTTCTAACTCCATCCACCAAGTCTGTTAACTACAAGGGCAATTTGGTCATTTACACATAAGTACAAGTCTTATATGCACAAGAGTATTAAGGAACAAGTGTTTAATGCATAAATTTTTAATATATAATATATCTATATAAAAATAAATTATATATATGTAGAAAGGGATACAACCCCTCTGCAACCTCTCTCACACACACTGTAATCTCTCTCTACCACTATCACCGCACCACCCCCACCTCCACCACCGAACCACCACTACACCACCATCATCTCTACCGCACCATTATCAGCACCACCACACCACCATCATCCTTACCATCGCACGACCATCCCCACCATCGCACAAACTCAGACATGTCATCCCTTCTCTCTCTCTCATCTAGACCCTTACCACCATCAACCACCGCCTGCATACGAGACCACCATGTCTCCGTCGCCTCTCCCTCTCCACCTATCCAACAAAATTTCAACAAAACTCTAGAAAAAGAAACCCTAACAGTGTTGCCCCACCACCATCCCCACCGCTGTCTCACCTCCACCACTAGTGTCGCCCCACTGCCACCACCACTGCCCTAAGTCCCTGTAGTTAAAAGCTCTAAAACACCCAATTCCATCAAATCAAAATTTTCTTCCATCATCCAATTCCATCTCGCCGGTAATCCATTTATCCTATACAATCAATCTACCAGTTGCGTCAATGGAGCTGGTGGAGAACAGCCTGGACGCAGGAGTGCAGCCGTTGAAGACGTTTCACGCTGGTGGAGTGCAGCCATTGAAGACCTTGAAGACGTCCGGATCTGTTCTCAAAACCCTAGGTGGAGTGCAGCCATTGAAGACCTTGAAGACGTCCGGATCTGTTCTCAAAACCCTAGGTGGAGTGCAGCCGTTGAAGACGTTTCACCCTAGGTGTAGTGCAGCCGTCGATCTGTTCTCAAAACCCTAGGTGACTATCCAGATCCATGAGTTTGTTGATATCGCTAGATCTAGACTTGCGGAGATTGAAGAACTTGCGGTGAATCGGAATCATGAGGTTGCGGTGGAGGTGGAGATGGTGACGACGGTGTTGTCGGAGGTATTATGGTTATGGTGGTGTATGATGGTGTATGATGGTTATGGTAGTGATTGTTTTGGTAGAGAGAGAGAGAAAGTTCTGGAGGTAATGGTGAAGATGAAAGGGTTTGTTGATCTGGACATATATATATATATATATATATATTTAATAATAAAATGGTTTTTTTAATATAAAAGGGTGTTTTGGTCATTTTAAAAAAAATTAACTGAGATTATCTAACTGAGGTTGAAATTTGGACTCAAATGGTTAAAGAAAATGCTTATAGGGACTCAGGTCGTTAAACTTTTTGCTTTTGGACTCAACTAGTTAAAACCCATAAAACACAGGGACTCAAAAAGTAATTTACCCTTGATTTTATAAGATATAGTGATCTTTGAAGATATGATATGATTATAAATAAGATACTAGAACTCCATCTTCATCCACACACCATCTTCAACCTCCTTCTCTCCCTCCTTGTTCTCGGCCTCAACCCGCCACCATACTACCACCATTTTCATCCAACATCCTTCCATTCCAAGGTACACACAAGGTGTTAGGAGCTAAGTTAAGAGGTATGGAGCTTGTGGATCTTGAAGGACCTTCTTCATTTGCTATTATCCTTTACTAGGTGTAGGGCCCGTGTGACCACACGGGTAGCTTTAACAACCATCGAAATAGATTATAATACATCATTTAAATTGTTTGTATTTAGTTACATATATTTATAAAACAATGTTAAAGCCAATATGTGTTAGAACATAAAAATTTTATTACTGTGTTACAAAAAAATTATTAGCTAAGGTTTGATATAGAAATAAGTTGAAAGTATATAATATATCATTAGCTAAGGCGCAATAGATTATAATCTGTTTTTATATACCATTTTATAAACTTTCTTTTATAAAAACAATTTCAATAGATTATAAAAACTTTGCAGATTATAAACAATTTCAATTATGTATTATAATCTATTTCTATGTTTGATATAGAAATAAGTTGAAAGTATATAATATAGAAATTATTAGCTAAGGCGCAATAGATTATAATACATCAACACCCCACAAAAAAATGGTAACCTCTGTTCGAAATCCTAACCTCTGGTTTGAAACCAAAACCTTTCTCATACAACAGTTTGAAATCTTAACCTCTGTTTGTAACCTCTGTTTTACAAACCAAACCTTTGATTAATAAACAGATTTTAGGTTTCAAAAGAGTATTATTTGTTTGAGGTATCTAAAACTTTGTTTGACTAAAGTTTTTCAGCGTTTTTTTTCATTTATCTTTTTACCCTACACCGGGGGCGTTTTTCAGCGTTTTTTTTTATTTTTTTTTATTTAAAAAAAGCCCCACTACGGGGGGTCTAAGAATCCATGAGGTTCGGATCAACACACCGTGGCAGAACACCAAGCGTACAACATTGAAGGCCTTGACACCGGCAATATGTGAGAAATGGAACCAAAGGAGTTAACGCATGTAAACAAACGATGGAATCAAAACTCGTTCTTTATTAATCGTAAGACAAGTCTTTTAACATTAATAACCACGAGGATTAGGCCTTTGAAGCACTACTAATACGCGGATCTTATAATATTAATAGTAAGACAAATCTTTTAACATTAATCCTAAGACGAGTCATGCTAACCGCAGGACTTGCTGTACATAAATCTAAACAGATGTTTCAAGGGGTAATTATCCTTGAACCATTAATACGTGAAAAAATGCAAGAATTCCTTCACAATAACTACCAAAATACCAACAAATCTTATATTATTAAATTCATTACACAACCCCTATTATAACCTTATAATTATAACCTCTCTAAAACCCACAAAACAACTAAACCAGACCACCGTAGTCCTTTACAACACTTAAATATCTCATGCATTCCGACTAAGTTTCTTTTCGGCCACAATCGCCAAAAGCCGTGAAACACCTTGAGTCCACATATCATATTCTCTTTGGTTCCTACACTCAAATTCCACCAATCCACGGATAGCCGTCCTCAGCCCAAAGTACCGCCGCTGCTCACCGCCATCAAACAGGTGCCGCCCGGGCCACGCTGGCATATTCTTGCAAACCTCCAACACCACATCTGAAATATCCAAGCCCATTAGATGGTAGTAACTAACACGCATAATCAGTTAAACGTTATAAGTTAAAATCACTTACTTTTATTCTTTTTTGTGATTGTAGAGCCAACATGTTTGCTTTTCATCTTTAGCATCACTTCACCCGACCGGTGGATATAAACAGACACAATTTTCCAGTGAAGATCACCTGCATTACGTATTTACGTACCCAATATGTTATAGACATGTGCTATTGATTATTTTGCGAGTAGCAGATGTTGAGAAGTTGGATATTTACCGTTACGGGTGCGTTTGAGAAGCTCGCTACCTCGAGCAAGAAGCTCTTGATTACAAATACCGAGAAAGTTTTCTTCGGGTAAGAGCTCCTCACAGTAACCACTGCTGTTTCCATGGTTTTTGTTTACTTTGATTCCTCTGTCAACTGGTATAACTGCTGCTATATTCCATACCTCTTTCAATGCCCTTGCCTTTAATGTCGCCGCCACACGTAAAGCTATAAAAAACACAAGTTATTGAGACAATTTGTGTGTTTTATGGTACGTTTTAAATGAAATGGGTCAAAAGATAGATGTTTACCTGTGGCAGCTGCAGCAGTGACAGTGAGTATATCTCCGTGGGACTTGACATTAACAGCCGAGTTGACAGCAGCAATAAGGTGTTCGCGTTCAGCTCCCATGGCTTCTGCCGCCTCAACGCATTGAGCCGCAACCAAGGTGGCGGCAGAGGCAACAGCCATGTCGGTTTTGGCTGTTTGCTCGTCTTTTCTGGATGCTGCTGCTGCTGCGGTGGCGGCTGCAATTGTGGCCACGGCTGCAGCCACGCCAGCAACAGAAACAGCCACATGGAGTTGGGCCTTGTGGGCTCTCGTCTCTTCCTTTTTCTTCTCTCTTCTCTCTTTTAACCACCGTCCCACTGTGTTTCCGGCAGGGGTGCTGCTGCCACCTGGACCATAAGCGCCGCTTCGTGTATTGGCAAACAGGGGCTGCAGTGTGTTGTTGGCTCGAAGATACTGCAATACATTGCAAACCATGACTTCCATATCTATGCAAATCTAACAATTATCTTAAGAAAGGCAAACAACTACCGTACGACTTCTAAATACAAGTCATTTGTTGGTTC
>JARYGA010061384.1:44065-71472 GCA_030545235.1 Helianthus tuberosus
TAGGGACCAACATGATAAAAGAGGATCCGCTCCCAAGGTTTATAACTCCGTCTTGATGAAACTACAGAAAAATGTTACCAAAATTGTGAAAATAAAACAAAGTCAAAAGGTTGACTAATGATAAGTAACTAGATGTAAGACCCTACCGCGTTGCGGCCGGGGCTTACAAATTCAGTCGGCATGGGTTAGTTAATAAATAAGGGGTTATTTATTTACCTCTTAATGAGGGTCTGAATGGTTCAGACCTCTTACTGGTTCAACATTTAATGATTCATACTATTTGTTTCATGAGTAAATGTTTGAATGTTTCAGACATTTACTTCTGAATGGTTCAGACATTTGCATCTGAATGATTAGTTATTATACTGAGGGGTTGTTTGTTTACCTCTTAATGAGGCTCTCAATGGTTCAGACCTCTTACTGGTTCAGCTCTTAATGGTTCAGACCTCTTACTGGTTTAGCACTTAATAGTTCAGACTGTTTGTTTCACGAGCAGATGTCTGAATGGTTCAGACATTTGCATCTGAAAGGGTAAGATTATACAAAGTCTAAATAGTTAAGACCTCTAATCTGAATTGGTCAGCCATTTGCCTCTGAACGGTTAAGCATTATATAGGCTCTTAATGGTTTAGACCACTTACTGGTTCAGCACTTAATGGTTCAAACCTCTTACTGGTTCAGCACTTAACCATTCAGATGTTGTCAAACAGCCCCCCAGTCTCAATGGTTAAGACCTCTAATCTGAATTGGTTAGACATTTGTCTCTGAACGGTTAAGCATTATGCTGTCTCTTAATAATTCAGACCTCTTACTGCTTAAGGATTTAATAGTTCAGACCTCTTACTGATTCATCACTTAACCGTTCAAAAGTTACCAAACAGCCCCTAAACATTATACATGAGCTCCATGTTACAGCCGGTGTATTCGGTACCGGTACCCACTTTTCTCGTTTTTCAGTACCGGTGCCGAACGGGTACCGTGCTCATCCCTACCTAACAATGTTACCAATTAATAGTATATAAATAAATACTATAGTACATGGTTTTATCATAAAGCAATGTCCAACTTTATAAACTAAAAATACAAGTTTTAATGCCTAACAATGTTATCAATTAATAGTATGTATATAAATACTATAGCATATGGTTTTATCATAAAGCAATGTCCAACTTTATAAGCTAAAATACAAGTTTTAATGCCTAACAATGTCACCAATTAATAGTATATAAATATAAATGGATGCATGCAACTTATTAATATAAACAAAACAGTTTTTTAATAGTGGGGTCTAATAGAGAAAAAATCATGTTGTATAAATGATGAATGCATGAAATAAAGATAAAGCACATGTTACAACATTGTGAAGCCTACACCTATTACAAATTGAAAATATATAATTAGTCAAGGGCTAATTATTTGTAGTGAAAGTCTATTGTGAATGGACCAATGTGTAATTAAAGGTTCTATAAATAAGAGCTTATACCTCAAACACTAATTACTAGAAAACACATAAAAGAAACATGAAACCCTCCCCATCTCTCTTCCCCTGTGAACCGGCTACCGCTGCCCCACCACCACCTTTGGTCGCCAACCCGGCCGCCACCACCGTCCCGCCGCCCGCCGCCATGTGTTTCGGTGATTAAGATTTGATTCGTTTTCGTATGTGGATCTTGTGGTGTTTTTGTTTTTTTTTTTTTTTTTTTTTTTATCAGGCTTACTAGCAGAGCTAGTCATTTATTCGTGTCATGTAATGTAGATTGGCTCAGCAAATCGGGGTTTTATTTTGGCTTGGTTTAGGATTGACTCCATTTTCATCCTGTAACTTAAAGAATTTGGAAGGGTGCAAAGAAGATGCCATGGTTCTGAGAAATGGCATAAGGCGATTGTTTTAGTTATGAGGTGGTTTTCGAAAATAAGCAAGCAAAAAACGTGGTGAAAATAAAGGAAGAGATTAAAGCATATGGTTTTGTGGGTGGAGATACAATAGGAAGTTTATTTGGCTAAGAAGGCTAGGAAGTGATCTTGACCATCCATTTAGTTAATCAAGGGCTAATATTAAATCAGGGACATTGAAGGGGAGAAAAGAGGCGCGTGAGTTTGTTTAGGAGCATTCTAGTCAATCCAAGCCAATAGTTTCTCTCTCCTCCAATCCCCCCCCCCCATTTTTTAAACCTTAATAACTCTTTCCTACGACATTATTTTTTTATAAAAAAAAGCACCAAAATAACGAGCGTTTTTTAATCTTTAAAACGAGTATACTATTGCTATATTTTCAAAAAAAAATTAAAAACTCAGTTGCGTAAAACGCAATAGAAAAACCACCAGTTACGTAAAACGCAATGAAAAAAAAACCTAAAAAATGACATTTTTCTAAAACGCAATGCACCAAAAACACAAAGAAATGTCTGATTTGTAAAACGCAATGGTCAGAAAACACAAAGAAATGTCTTATTTCTAAAACGCAATAGCCTAAAAACTCAAAAGAAAATGTACTTTCTAAAACGCAATGGACTAAAAACACATAAAAATGTGTTTTACCTAAAACGCAATGCACAAAAAACACAAACAAATGTCTTATTTCTAAAACGCAATGGCCAGAAAACACTTAAAATGTCTGTTTTCTAAAACGCAATGGACTGAAAACACATAAAAAAGTGTTTTACCTAAAACGCAATGCACCAAAAACACAAAGAAATGTCTTATTTGTAAAACGCAATGGCCAGAAAACACTTAAAATTACTCATTCTAAAACGCAATTGCCTAAAAAACAAAAGAAAGTGTTCTCTGTAAAACGCAATGGACTGAAAACACCTAAAAAAATGTTTTACCTAAAACGCAATGCACCAAAAACACTTCAAGAATGTGTTTTTCTAAAACGCAATGGCCAGAAAACACATAAAAATGTTTTAGTTCTAAAACGCAATTGCCTAAAAACACCAAAGAAAGTGTTCTCTCTAAAACGCATTGAACCATGACAATAGTTTTGTCAGTGCTGTGAATTGTCTGTGCTGTGATTTGTGAACTGTCTGAACCAATGCAGTTTACGAATGCAGTTTCCAGAGGCAATTTACAGAAAATTAATTTTTCTGGCAGCTCAACCCCAGCCAGGGGCTCTGCCCCTTGGACCCCGCTACCAGGGGCGCTGCCCCCGGACCCCCGCCAAGATCGTAAAACGCAATGATTAAATCAAAAACACAGATCGTAAAAATGAAATTAAAGAATTTCTTACATGGATCGAAGTGATTTCTTCAACAATTGACGAATTTTGAATGATTGAAACACTTATCAGCGCTCGAATCGAACGGATCGAGTGATTATCTTCAAAATCACCGGAAAAAACGAGATTTTGTATGAAATTAAACTGGGTTTTCTTCAAAAAAAAAGCTGAAGAACACGTTGATCGGGTGTTTGAATCATTGATTGGTGATGAAAATCGCACTATAATGTAGTGATTATTGAGATAGAAAGTGAAGAAATGGTTGAAGATTGTGGGTTTTGAAAATTGTGGGTTTTGAAGTTACTGGGTTTTGAAAAGGAAGAAGAAAGGGTTGGATTGACTAAAATACCCGTTTACTTTATTTTAAATGTTGCCACATGTCCTAATCCTATTGCTTCTTACACTTCCTAGCCAAAATAAACTACTATTTGATCATTTCCCATGGTTTTGTTTCGGTTAAAATAGAGCGAAATGTCAAACACTCTAACGTGAGAGGATTGGTGTAATTTCAATTTACATTGTATGGGGTCTAAATTCATGTATGTTTGGTGGACCATGTAACTAGCCGACTTAACATTTTTGGTTAACCGTATGTTTATGAATAATATTTGATTTCCATTAAAAAAATATTTATTAAGTTTCTAATTAACTGGGGCATGGCAATTTCAACGCTCTTTAAATACATTAGGTTTCTAATTAAGACTACATAGTATGGGCTGCGTCCCCGGTTTGTTCTGGTCCGGCGCCGGGCCAAACAAACCCCCCCCCCCCCTTCATCCTCTCCGTCACTTTCTAGACGTTGGTGCCGGTCCACAAAAGGACAAAAACCATCCATCCCCCTCTCTCACACACCTATACATACAATATATACATATACGTTTTAGGTCCATCCCCCCATTTCCATACCTCCATCCTCTTTGCCTCATCCTTACACCCGTCCTACGTAGATCCTATGTGGCGAATCATCCTCCAAGGGAGGACCATCACCATACCGCATAGCCTAACTGGGGGCCATGGCAATTTCAACGCTCTTTAAATACAATTATTATGTCACATAGCATTTTAATAAATTATTAAATGCATGTGAATCCAATCCTTTTCCAAGATAATAACATTATCTGAGTTTTTTTGCAGGAATAGGTGGTTTGACCACCAAACGATCACCTCTAGGTGGGCTTGTATTAAAAGAGTGAAAGTAGGTATATAGTTATTTGATATGGCGATATTCAGGGTGTTTATGACACCAATCTGGGACTTTATTTAATATCGCTATACCATATACATATATACATCAATATCGCTATATCATATACATATATATATATATATATGAATATCCCCAACTCAAATATATATATATATATATATATATATATATGAATATCGTTGTTCGATGTTGTTATATAAAAGAATATCGCCAATTCAAACATATATATATATATGAATATCGCCATATTATATAAATATATATACATAATAACGATGAGGATGGCAGGCAAGTCTTTTTCAATACATTGAATGGTGGAATAAGGACAAATATGCATTATTAAGTCTTTCATTCTGAACATCAATATTCATAGAGTCTAGTCTAATTTTTTTTTTTAGGATAAATAGTGTTTTGAAACATCTATACATACTAATATCGCCATTTGAAACATATATATATATATATATATAGAGAAAGGTTAACATACAAAAAGCCTTATCATACATCACGTAGGAGACAATGGTAACCGTTGGATCAGGGGTATAATCACGCATGGGACCACATAATCACGCATGGGACTATAATCACGCACGTTCTATGATAATAACGCACGTTATATATTTTGTCATGTATGTTAATGTAGGTTAAGCCCTGAAGTACATTATACTTTCTATATATATATATATATATATATATATATATATGAATATTATATTAATTGGATTCATTGGATGTATACATCTCTTTGAATGATGATATAAACCATCGATCGTATACCACCTCTCATACTCATCTTCATACTCATCTTCTGTATACCACCTCTCATACTAAATTTTTAAACGGTTTAAATATGAGTTATCAGATTCACCCCGGTCCCCTTTACAGTACAGTGTTGTTTTTGGCAAATGAACATCGTGCCGATCGTTCATTTTGGTCGCTTACAAAGGATAATCCGATAGCATTGCATGCTGGAGAATTACCGGGGAGTTGTTTGAACATGATGGTTTTCTCAGTTTTAAAGTTTGTATACCTGTAGAGAAAACCGAGCTTGAAGGGGAACGATCCGTTTCAGCCACCACCTCCTCGCGTATGGTTTGCAAAGAAAATGATTCTACTGCTTGATCGGTGCTTTCAACAGCAGTAGCGTCGCTATTATGCGTTGTCATGGCGGTACGTGGCCAAACACCATTGTTCTCTGCCCGGTTTTCGGTTGGTGATTAGGATCATAAGACATTTGAGCTTTCAGGCCACCGCATGTAATCTGGAAGCTACCGTGTTTTAAGTAGATCCTATAGTAATGTTGGGTGATGTTGCAGGCAGGTACCTGGTTTTTGTTACGCGTAACCTCTCACGCGTATCCAGCCCTTCCCCAATCACAAAATAGATCCTGTATCTGTTTAATCGTGAGACTCTGGAGGGGAACGTTCGGTTGCCTGTTTTCTCACACGTATCCAGCATTTCTCAAATCACCTAACATCACGGTATCTGCAGAGTCATCAAAGAATGGGGGGAACAAATGTTTGATATCACAGTACCCCTTGAAGAGTCCTTTTCAGGGACGGGCTTTTGCACGGGAAGTAGTTTTTTTGGCAGATCCTATAGTAATGTTGTGTAATAATGTTGAATGAGTTAATATATATGTTTGTTATATTATATGTTGGGAATATGTTGAATTTTTTATTTACCTATTAGTATTGTTTGTTATAATGAAACCGCGAACTAATTGAATAGTAATGTTGGGAATATGTTGAATTTTTTATTTACCTGAATGGAGTTTGTACCAGATAGGGCCAGGATGTAAAAACTTTAAAATAACTCATAATAACACTATAAATACCCCCCGTCACACCCATAGATTTGCATACCTTCACTTTAAAATAACTAATTGAATAGTGATGTTGGGAATATGTCTTGAACGTTTGCCGCACCACGGCCGCGACGGCGTCGCCTACGCATCCTCTGACCACCAGGATAGGATGACAGGTCCACCTGGTCATTTGTCAAATTGGTTGGATGTTGGGTATATTCCGCTAAATTTGACATGTTCAAAGCACGGTATGCTGTTTGTTGCATCATCTCCATATCTTGGCTTTGGTGTATTACACCCAAAGAGTCAGCCTGAATAAAAATTAGTTACATTAAGTCGAATAAAACCACAAAGAAAAATAAATAAATTTAACATACCATCATTTGGACCGTGGCACCGTCATCCTGAAATCCTGCCATGGGTTCTAGCGGTTGCCGTGGGTTGGTCAAATACACGACTGTATGTTCTAAGTACCACGTCATATAATCGTTGGCCACAGAATAAGTCTCGATTTGTTGTCCGTTTACAACATTATGCTCACGATGGTTCCAAGCGTTAACATACGGTTCATGACGACTTTTCCAGTCCCACCCAGTTTTACCATTCCGGACTAAAGAATGGAGCCGGTCGTGCTCACCTACCTCAATATCTATTGGTGGAGGTGTCGCAACCCCCGATCCCTGATCCACGAGAACGGGCGGACGCGATCTCAGAGTTTTGGTGGTATCAGGTTATTAAATCTCGCAGCGGAATTTACATCAGGACCGTAGTTAGGAAATGTTTATCAGAGTAAAACCACCTTATTTAATACTAATAATCACATGGGTAAAACCCAAGTTTCTTACTACAATACATTTATAGGGACAACCCCTATTTTATTGAATTTAAAACATCGTTTATTAGGTAACTTTTATAGCCACATTTTTCCCAAGCCTTCAGTGCTCTCCAGCAGGCTTTCATTAATTGGCTGTTCACATTGTGTTACCTGTAACGCGTTTTAAAAACATTTGTCAGTCGGAAATACTGGTGAGTGAATCCCAGTTTAATCAAGAAACATTTTATCAATTAAAACAGTATTGAGAGCGATCACATTGTTTATTTCTACACAATTACTCATTCAGTATTTGCCACTCGACCGGATCTATGGCTATGGTCAAATTACCCATTGGCTAACTCGTCGTCCAATGGTAATGAACTGTCATTCCTGACTTACTACTCGCAATTAGTAATAAATTTTGTATACAAAACCCCATAATACCGGCAGTAATTGAAGAACTACAAAGACTCAATCACCGCTTAATCATATTGAAAACAATTAAGGTTTTGTAAAACATTCCAAAAATGTTAACAAAAAGAGGATAAACTCACATTGCTGTTTTAGGCTTTTCGTAAGGGTTTCCTGGATATAATCTATAATTTATACAAATGTACATGGGTTAGTATCATAACCCTTTGTAATTATAAATGATACCCTCCCCGAGACGGCATTCCAACAACTACGTCGGGCAGAACCAGAACAGTTGTTATGGAACCCTAAATCAATCGGGCAGCATAACTGTTACGAAACTGGGGTTATAATACTTACAACAGAGCAGAACCTCGCTAATTAGGGGTATAGTACCCGACTATAATTCCTCTAATTCAGAAAGTGAGATTGAGAAATGAAAAGTGAGCGACGGAAAACGAAACCCGACGGCCTTCTTATATAGTTGCTGATTTTAGTCCTGTCGCGGCCCGCGTAAAACATAGACAAGGTTTACGCGGCCCGCGTCAAACCTGGTCAACAAAATAGCTTAGTCCGGTCACCAAGTAGACTTGACACGATGTCGACACGTGTCA
This sequence comes from Helianthus tuberosus, assembly GCA_030545235.1. Classification (NCBI taxonomy): domain Eukaryota; kingdom Viridiplantae; phylum Streptophyta; class Magnoliopsida; order Asterales; family Asteraceae; genus Helianthus; species Helianthus tuberosus. The sequence goes on from JARYGA010061384.1 coordinate 52,136, forward strand.
GCACCGGATGTCTCCGCGTTTCATGATCTATCGCGCCCCGCGTCGACTATCAAAGACTCTTACGCGGCCCGCGTTAACTTAATAAATCAGCGGAGTCAACTTCAGTCTTAATACAGCCTGCGTAAGTGGTTAAGGTGGGTCTACGCGGCCCGCCTCAACTCCATTTTTCTTATTTTTATTTTATTTTATATGTTAAAACATAATTCGAGCTCGGTTTTCACATACGGGGTGTAATATAAGACATATAACGATATTTTAAGATATAATAGGGTGTCGGAAATATTATGAGAATGTTAGTTTTACTGAGGGTTGTTACATTCTCCCCACCTTGTTTTAGAACTCGTCATCGAGATCTACTGAAACAAATGCGGATATTTCCTTTGCATTTCTGACTCGAGTTCCCATGTGTACTCTGGTCCTCTTTTGGAATCCCACTTCACTTTGACTAGAACTAGTCTCTTGTGTTTAAGATTCTTGACTTTCCTGTCTTCAATCTGTAGAGGTCTTTCTACAAATTTAAGTTGTTCATTTACCTCTATATCCTTAAGAGATACTATCAATGATTCATCAGCTAAACATTTTTTAAGATTGGATACATGAAACACATCATGTATTCCTGCCATCTCCTCTGGCAGTTGTAGCTGATAGGCTACAGGTCCTATTCTTCTAATAATCTTAAAAGGTCCAACATACCTGGGACTTAGCTTTCCCCGTTTGATGCATCTTACCACTCCTTTCCAAGGAGATACTTTCAACAATACTCTATATCCTACTTGAAATTCCAATGGCTTGCGTCGGTTATTAGCATAACTCTTCTGTCTATCACGTGCTGCTTTTAGTTGTTCCTTGACTCGAATAATCTTATCGGTTGTTTCTTGCACTATCTCAGGTCCAGATAGTTGCTTTTCCCCAATTTCTGCCCAACAGACTGGGGTTCGACACTTTCGTCCATAAAGTGCTTCAAATGGTGCAGCATTGATACTTGTGTGATAACTATTATTATAAGAAAATTCTATTAAAGGTTAATGATCGTCCCAATTACCTCCAAAGTCAATTACACAAGCTCTAAGCATATCTTCCATTGTCTTAATTGTCCTTTCACTTTGTCCATCTGTTTGTGGATGATAAGCCGTACTTAGCTTTAACTTGGTTCCCATTTCCTTTTGGAAACTTGACCAAAAATGAGATGTAAAGCGACTATCTCTATCAGAAACAATTGATAAAGGAATGCCATGTAAAGAAACAATTTCATTTACATACAATTTAGATAATTGTTCCATACTAATTGTTTCCTTCATTGGTAGAAAATGCGCTGATTTGGTTAACCTATCTACAATCACCCAGATTGTATCATTTCCTTTCTTGGTTTTGGGTAATTTAGTGACAAAATCCATTGTTATCAATTCCCATTTCCAAACTAGCATTTCTAATTGCTGTAACAAACCTGAGGGTTTCTGATGTTCAGCTTTAACTTGTGAAAAGGTCAAACATTTAGAAACACAGACTGCTATGTCCTTTTTCATTCCTATCCACCAGAAATTTTTCCTTAAATCCTGGTACATTTTATCACTTCCTGGATGCATCGTATACTTAGACTTATGGGCTTCTTCTAATATACGATGACGTAAATTTCCTAATTTAGGTATCCACATTCTCTTTTCATGGAATCTCCATATTCCATCTGTTCCTTGTTCTAATTTTTTTTAGCATACCTTTTAATTTTTCAGAATCATCCTTGATTACTGATTCTTGTGCTTCTCTTATTTGATTATTTAAATCTACTTGCAGATTTAATTTAAGAGAACGTACCCTTTTTGGCTTTTCATGATACTTTTGGCTTAAAGCATCTGCCACTATATTGGCTTTTCCTTCATGATACTAGATATCACAATCATAATCACTAAGAAATTCCATCCAACGTCTTTGTCTCATATTTAACTCTTTCTGCCCGAAAACATACCTTAAACTTTTGTGATAAGTAAATATGGTAAACTTACTACCATAAAGGTATTGTCTCCAAATCTTAAGAGCAAAAATTATGGCTCCTAACTCTAAATCATGGGTTGAATAATTCTCTTCGTGATTCTTAAGTTGTCTAGATGCGTAAGCTATAACCTTTTGGCGTTGCATCAACACACATCCATAACCTAATCTAGAAGCATCACAATAGACTACAAAGTCTTCAGTTCCTTCTGGTAATGCTAGTATGGGTGTATGGGTTAATCTTTGCTTAAGGATTCTAAATGCTTCTTCTTGTTTAAATCCCCATTCAAACTTAACAGATTTACAAGTTAACTTAGTTAAGTGAATGGCTGTTCTAGAGAAATCTTTAATAAATCTTCTATAATAACCAGCTAATCCTAAGAAACTTCTAACCTCTGTTGGTGACTCATGAATTTTCCATTTAGTAATTGCCTCGATCTTTGTTGGATCCACATGAATTCCTTCATTATTGACTAAATGTCCAAGGAATTGTACCTGTTCTAACCAAAATTCGCACTTTGAAAACTTAGCATAAAGCTTTTCTTTTCGTAGTAAACTTAAAAGTGCGTGCAAATGTCTTGCATGATCCTCTTTACTCTTAGAGTAAATTAGAATATCATCTATGAATACAATTATGAATTTATCCAAATATGGCTTACATATTCAGTTCATCATGTCCATAAATGCAGCTGGGGCATTGGTTAAACCAAATGGCATGACAGTAAATTCATAATGACCATACCTTGTTCTAAATGCGGTCTTAGGAATGTCCTCTTCCTGTACCTTTAATTGATGATATCCTGACCTTAAATCGATTTTAGAGAAAAATCGAGCTCCTTGCAGTTGATCAAACAAATCATCGATTCTCGGTAATGGGTACCGATTCTTAATTGTGACTTTGTTCAATTCACAGTAATCAATGCACATACGCATTGATCCGTCCTTCTTTTTAACAAACAGTATCGGCGCTCCCCATGGTGACGAACTCGGTTGTATGAATCCTTTCTCTAACAATTCATCTAATTGTTTCTTCAATTCTTGCATTTCAGCGGGTGCCAAACGGTAAGGTGCTTTGGCAATTGGTGCTGTTCCTGATATCAGGTGAATTCTGAATTCAACTTCTCTGTCCGGAGGTAGTCCTGGTAATTCTTCTGGAAATACATCTGAAAACTGAGATACTACTGGAATATCTTTTAAATCCTTTCCTTTAGTGTTAATGATTATAGAAATCAAATACACTATAGAACCTTTTCTCATACAACTTGCAGTTTTCATCACAGAGATAAATTTATTGGACTTAGAGGTTTTATCTCCTTTAATTGTGATCATTTTACCTTTTGGTGAACTTACTTGAATTAACTTTTGATCACATAAAATACTAGCTTTATTGGCTATTAACCAATCCATTCCTAAAACAACATCAAATCCTGACAGACTCATGGGATAAATATTTGCAATAAATTTCTGATTTAAAATTTCTATTCTTGCTCCCTGCAAGATTTCAGAAATTCTAACAGTTTCTCCATTGGCTGTCTCTACTAAGCATTCATGTGGTAGTTTAGTTAATGACTGATTTAAAATTTTGTAAAACGATGTATTAATAAAACTTTGGTTTGCACCAGAGTCAAATAATACTTTAGCAAAGACATCATTAACTAAAAACGTACCAGCTATGACATCTGGAATCATTTTGGCTTCTTCTGCGGTCAGAACAAATGCTCTAGCATTTTTAGTATTCTTGTTATCTGGAGCTGGAGCTAATTTTGGACAATTTAGCTTGATATGACCTTGTTCTCCGCAATTGTAACATACCTTGCTGTTAGCTTTCTTCCTGCAATTTTCTTCCTTGTGTCCTGATATTTTGCAAAAGTTACAATATATGGAGCATCTTCCAGAATGCTTTCTTTGGCAATACCTACAGTAGGGTGCAGAAGTAGAACCTATATTTTTCCCATGGTTAGAATTTCCAGAATGAAATTCTTGGGTCAACTTCTAGGTTAGGTTCCTCCTTTGATCCTCTTCTCAGGTACGGACTAACTCATCAGTCAAGGTATTGGCAATTTTACAGCTTCTTCTATTGTTTGAGGTCTAGCTGCCTTGACTACGTGTCTAATCTCTCCAATTAATCCCCAAATATAACGGGAGATTAACACTGGTTCTGGTGAAGCAAGGGTTGGCACTATTCTAGCATATTCAAAGAATATTTTAGTATATCCCTTACTATCCACACCAGTCATTCTAAGGTTTAGGAATTTGTTTGCTATCTGTTCTTTTTCATTATGAGGGCAAAATTTCCTTTCTACCTTGTCCTTAAATTCTTCCCATTCCATATTATAGGTTTTATCACTTCCTTTTGTTTGGAGGATAGTGTTCCACCATTCTAGTGCTGCATTCTTAAACAGATTAGAAGCAAACAGTATCTTATCTTCTTCAGCACACTTGCTTATCCTTAAGACTGCCTCAGTCTTTTCTATCCAACGTAAGGTTGCAATGGCCCCTTCATTGCCCGAGAATTCCATTGGTTTACAAGACCAGAATTCTTTATAAGAACAACCGTAAGGCACGGTTCTTCTTCTTTTGGGAATAGGCATTTGAAGTACATGTCCATTGTTCACGCTGTTTTCTGGTTCACTTGGTCGCTTACTGTTATGCTTACTTTTATTATCAGCATCTTTAACAGTTTGGAGAATAAATGACATTGCATCTATAATTCTCTGTCCCACTATGTGTTGGATAGCACTATTATCCACTTGATTTCCATTGTTATTGATACTCGGATTATCATTAACCATGTTAATGTTACTCTGGTTATCGTTATTCAGATTTCCTTGATTTCCTTCGTCGGCCATCTGAATTTTAAACATTTACCCCATATTAATATCACAATTAATATTTTAATATAGTTAATCACATAACACATATTCTAGCCAAAAACGTAGATCATTGCTACTATACTCTTTTCATATACTAATGCGTCTATTACACACTAGTACAGAAATAAAGATTACAATACCAACATAAATAAAATAGTAATATGCATCCGTACACACATATTTTATTTTATTATCATTACTACCGCTTTCTCCATTCTAACTTTTACGGATATGGATTTATCCAAAAATTCATATTGCGCTCATCGTATTTCCATACGAGACGCTCTCCCACCTGACGCATCCTCTCACTGCTTTCTAAAATTTCCTCCCCGAAAGTCCTAAGTTCTTGAACGTTTTCTGCACTCATTGGGGGTGCAGGTTCTAGGACTGGGTTTGGAATCTGGGGTGCGGGTTCCTGATATGGAGGTAAAAGTGCCTGAAATTGGTAAGGATCTTCCAAGATTCCCCTAATGTAGTTATCATGGTAATAGGGATCTAAAGGGTCCATACCTGAATAGGCTCCTATAGGTGTGTCTTCAGGAATAGAGTAACGTTGCACATAGTCCCTATTCTCGTCCCACCAGGGGTCGTAATTTGGGTCTAGGGGATTTGGTGCAGGTACCCTAGGAATTTCGTCAGGGTTAAAGTCATGCATCTCCACTTGGGTTTCCTGGTTTTCTATCTCCATGAGTTGTTCTGGGTTTTGTGGTTGTGGGGCTACTAGTTGTTCCAGACTAGGGTCAGCAGCAGTTGTAGCTAGGATATGGAAATTAGCTAGGCTTTTATTAAGCATATCTTGCGTATGAGCATCTGTCTCTCGCTTAATAGCTACTAAGGCCCTTTGCTGTTGCAATTTTCGCATTCTCTTCCTACGAGCAAAAGCTTCTTTACTGAACCATCCTCGTTTCTTATTAGGAAATGGTTCCTCCGACTTAGCTCTAAAGGCAAATATTCCTTCCTCCTGATCAGCAGAATACCCCGAAAGGGCAGGCTGTGATGAGGTACCTTCACTCTTAGGTGAATCAGACAACTGACGACTCATTTCTGAGGGTCCTTGATCACTCATTCTGTAAACTATCAAATAGTCAAATAACACATAACAAATAAATACAGTTATGCACTTATTTACATAATTTTATTTCCTAACACAAATTTCAGAATTTTAAGTGTCAGCAGAACACTTCTTTGGCTCAGACCAGTGGCTAGGCTCTAATACCACCTTCTGTCGCAACCCCCGATCCCTGATCCCCGGGAACGGGCGGACGCGATCTCAGAGTTTTGGTGGTATCAGGTTATTAAATCTCGCAGCGGAATTTACATCAGGACCGTAGTTAGGAAATATTTATCAGAGTAAAACCACCTTATTTAATATTAATAATCACATGGGTAAAACCCAAGTTTCTTATTACAATACATTTATAGGGACAAACCCTATTTTATTGAATTTAAAACATCGTTTATTAGGTAACTTTTATAGCCACATTTTTCCCAAGCCTTCAGTGCTCTCCAGCTGGCTTTCATTAATTGGCTGTTCATATTGTGTTACCTGTAACGCGTTTTAAAAACATTTGTCAGTCGGAAATACTGGTGAGTGAATCCCAGTTTAATCAAGAAACATTTTATCAATTAAAACAGTATTGAGAGTGATCACATTGTTTATTTCTACACAATTACTCATTCAGTATTTGCCACTCGACCGGATCTATGGCTATGATCAAATTACCCATTGGCTAACTCGTCGTCCAATGGTAATGAACTGTCATTCCTGACTTACTACTCGCAAGTAGTAATAAATTTTGTATACAAAACCCCATAATACCGGCAGTAATTGAAGAACTACAAAGTCTCAATCACCGCTTAATCATATTGAAAACAATTAAGGTTTTGTAAAACATTCCAAAAATGTTAACAAAAAGAGGATAAACTCACATAGCTGTTTTAGGCTTTTCGTAAGGGTGTCCTGGATATAATCTATAATTTATACAAATGTACATTGGTTAGTATCATAACCCTTTGTAATTATAAATGATACCCTCCCCGAGACGGCATTCCAACAACTACGTCGGGCAGAACCACGACAGTTGTTACGGAACCCTAAATCAATCGGGCAGCGTAACTGTTACGAAACTGGGGTTATAATACTTACAACGGAGCAGAACCTCGCTAATTAGGGGTATAGTACCCGACTATAATGCCTCTAATTCAGAAAGTGAGATTGAGAAATGAAAAGTGAGCGACGGAAAACGAAACCCGACGGCCTTCTTATATAGTTGCTGATTTTAGTCCTGTCGCGGCCCGCGTAAAACATAGACAAGGTTTACGCGGCCCGCGTCAAACCTGGTCAACAAAATAGCTTAGTCCGGTCACCAAGTAGACTTGACACGATGTCGACACGTGTCAGCACCGGATGTCTCCGCGTTTCATGATCTATCGCGGCCCGCGTCGACTATCAAAGACTCTTACGCGGCCCGCGTTAACTTAATAAATCAGTGGAGTCAACTTCAGTCTTAATACCGCCCGCGTAAGTGGTTAAGGTGGGTCTACGCGGCCTGCCTCAACTCCATTTTTCTTATTTTTATTTTATTTTATATGTTAAAACATAATTCGAGCTCGGTTTTCACATACGGGGTGTAATATAAGACATATAAGGATATTTTAAGATATAATAGGGTGTCGGAAATATTATGAGAATGTTGGTTTTACCGAGGGTTGTTACAGGAGGTATACACTGAACCATGCCAAACTGCTGCATAACCCGTTGCGGATAGTGATGCTCCACAACATCCCAGCAAATCAACGGGCAGGCACACCTCCAGCTATTCCTCCCACTGGTGCAGATCTCCGGGAGGCTGTCCACCACAGCATCATACGGTCGCCATATAAACTAAAAAAAATCAATAACAATAAGCAATGTTACTCTCATTAAAAACATATATTACCCTCACTAAATAACATACCATTGCCTCTTTCAACGACTGGAGCTGAGATCGATAGGTTCTGAGGCAATGTGTCGGAACATCAACGGCGTTTAGACTCCCCTTCCACCTTCAAAAAAATATATAGTTTTCATAAAATTATTTCAAGATTATAAAATATATATTCTGAAATGTTTTACATACCGAGCAGCTATCGGGGCGCGGTAGTTGAAGATCACGTTAGGCCCCGGTGCAAGACACCGAATCCTCTCCCATGCCCATACTTGTAAAATAGACACAGGACCGGTAAGACCTACAGCATCCGGAGCTGTAGCGTTACAAAGATTTCTGTACAAACAGCCTAAAACAGCACTTCCCCAACTGATCTGAGAACAATGCCCCAAATCTTCTAGGAAAGGCAGATAATGAAGAGCTATCCAATTATTCGAATTAACAGGAAATAATGTGCATCCTAGTAAATAAAAAATTACTAAACGAGGACGTATAATGCACGCTTCGTCTGTTGCCGTTTCTTCATTTAACGGTGCTATTATCTGCTGTAAAATACGGACTGAACTTATTCTTTTCCCCCAAAAATGATTTTTTTCAGGGGTAAACCCCAACAAATTTTGACACATTATAACGCCGTTGGTCAATGTAATAGGCGTTTCCATACCGGAAAATACCTCCCCATTTATTGGTAGACCCCACAAAACATTAATGTCTTGTAGAGTCACTGTGGTTTCACCAAAGGGGTGGTGAAAAGTGTGGGTTTCGGGCCTCCAACGCTCAACCAACGCGTTTATTAACGCGTGGTCAATGTACCGATACCCACTATCGAGGATACCGCCGAAGCCCGCTTGACGAATTATACTTTGGACGCGTGGTCCTATCGGATTATCCTTTATAAGCGACCAAAATGAACGATCGGCACGTTTTATACGCATTGGCTCCCGATAGTCCTTGGGGCGCTTGAAAACCTCCCTCGCACGATGTTGATTTGCCAAAAACAACATTGTATTGTAAAGGGGACCGGGGTGAATCTGATAACTCATGTTTAAACCGTTTAAAAATTTAGTATGAGAGGTGGTATACGATCGATGGTTTATATCATCGTCATCTTTTAATTTGATAAGACTTGCCATTCTGCAAGTTTTATGAAAAGTTGTAAGATTCTAAAACACCAACTATTCATATACATTACACTCCAATGCTATAATGCATGCTTTTGAAACCTATTCCACCTATTAGTATTCCCACCTACAACAAATATAATATATATATATATATAGAGGCAACTTTAATAATTAGCCTGTCTTTGCATGTTCTCAAAGAGATACATATACCTACAACAAATATAATATATATATATATATAGAGGCAACTTTAATAATTAGCCTGTCTTTACATGTTCTCAAAGAGATACATATACATTGAATCCAATTAATATATATATATTGATTAGGTATCAATTTAATTTACATTGTCAATATGAATTAATATACATGTACATGGAATGGCGATATTCAATGTATATATACATATGGAATGGCGATATTGATATTGATATTTATATATATATATATATATTTATATATGATATAGTGATATTCATATATATATATGTGTTTGAGTTGGCGATATTAAAGTACATGTATACATGGGATAGCGATATTCTTATATATATATGTTCTAGTTGGTGATATTCATATATATATATGTGTTTGAGTTGGCGATATTAAAGTATATGTATACATGGGATAGCGATATTGATGTAAAGTCCCAGATTTGTGTCAGAAACACCTGAATATCGCCATATCAAATAACTATATACCTACTTTCACTCTTTTATTCCAAGCCCACCTAGAGGTGATCTTTTGGTGGTCAAACCACCTATTCCTGCAAAAAAAAACTCACATTATCTTACGGCACTTGACATATCATTATTATCACAGAAGTAACATTAACAAACTATAAATAAACAACATTTGTATGCATATAGGTGTGTACCTTATGCTTAGGGTGGTTTTCAAAAAAAAATTGATGTTTCATTTTTAACCCAAAGCTATTTGTATTTCTACTTATAACACAAAAAGTTTTCATCTCTTGCATTCAACCTTACAATTTTTGTACTTTCAACTTTGGTCCCCACAATTTCCATATTTCGCTGATTTTTCGTTTTAAATTTTGCGAGTTAACACGGCGTAACATGTGTGTGGTTCAACGTTTTAACATTTTGTTTTACGCTTCATACTAGATTTTGCAAGTTAACACGACTCAACGTGCGTGTGTGGTTCAACCTTTTTACGTCGTCTATCTTTTCCCTGTTTGACATGTTCGTGACAACGTGCGGGGTCATAAATCGACTTAATTATTATTTTCTATGTTTTATGTTTTAGTCTAATTTCTTTATATTAATACACCGTAACTTCAGAATTGGTTGTCGCTAGCGGTGGTGTGGTATTGGTGCTATTCGGCACGGTTTTACGCCCCCGCCGCATTGCGGCGGGTGATAAATCTAGTTTTAATAAATAACTAAATGCATGTGAATCCAATCTTTTCCCAAGAGAATAACATTATCCTAAGGCACTTAACATATCATCTAATCTAACTTATAATAAAAGACTCAAAATAATGCCACATAGCATTCTCTCATTCAACCTCATAAATTTTATTTATATTTGTTTAATAAATTTCTTTTAATATTAATATTAATTAATATATAGTTATCACTTATTTTTATTTTTATCTTTATTAATTAATAAATAACTTCAATTTTGCAATTTAGACCCTTTGTTTTTTTATTTTTAACCAAAAGTTTTTCATCTTTTTCAATTTAATCACAACTCTTTTTTTATTTTCAATTTTAGTCCACCATACTTTTCATCTTTCCCAAGTTTTTCGTTTCATTCTAAATTTTGTTAGTTAACGCACCGCAACGTTCGTGTGTGGTTCAACATTTTTTCATGTATTTTTTTCCCGTTTGACTGGCCTCTCGTGTCACATCTATTTTTCTACGTTTGACAAGTTCGTCCAACACGCGGGTCCTGGATGGACTTAGTTATTTTTTTCTATGTTTTACGTTTCGGTTTAATTTCTCAGCAACGAGCGTGCGTGATTCAAAGATTTTATGTCTGCTTTTTGCTCGGCGTTACTTTTTTCCGTTTTTATTTATTTTGTTTTTACGAGCTTTTCCGGTGTTGGTGGTCGCTGACATTTAACAATGGTATAGTATTGCTACTACTTAACACAAATTTATGACAACCACTGCAACGCAAGGGCCTAATACTAGTTATTATAATATAAGTAACAACTTAATTGCTTGAAGAGCCCAACTGATTATTGATAGATGCATGGAACACTCAAAGGATGCTATTGTATGTGCTACATCTATTCATGATGATATAGTTTTATATTAACTCCGGATCATGTATGTTATGTCGGTAGTTGACACTACGTAATGTCGGGAACTCAGACATTACTCGTATATAGACGAGCCATGCAACCTTGGTGTTGGAATTGCCATAAGAGGCTCTTTCTTCCTCACTACAGTCCCAAACTTTTCAGACAACCTAATCTTCTCTCCTTCACCTGATCTCCAATCAAATGAATGAACATGTGAAGAAAGTAAATACATAAACATCCTCTCACCCATCATAGCCCCAGGACATATTCGGCGGCCTGATCCAAATGGGATATAGTTGAAGCCACTCTCACTATAATCCAGCTTATGATCCAGAAACCTTTCTGGTCGAAACTCCAAAGGATTTTCCCAAATTGTAGGATCTCTATGTATTGCCCATACATTAACAAAGACTCGAGCACCTTTTGGGACCGTGTAGCCACCAATAACACATGACTCGCTTGGGCTATGTGGCAATAGGAGTGGAACTGATGGGTGTAAACGTAGAACTTCTTTCATGATCGCGTGCATGTAAGGTAGGTTTTTTATGTGGGATTCTTCAACAATGTTGCCTTTACCGACAATTGTATCAAGTTCTTGATGGGCCTTATTGAGGATCTCGGGATTGTCGATCATGTGAGCTAGGGCAAACTCAAGTGTGCTTGAGGTTGTGTTGGTTCCTCCAATAACCATGTCCTGCCATATTGCCCAAATTTACATAAAAAGTTAGTATAACGTGCAGGCTTGTTTCAAAAAATATGTTACAAGTTACAACTATACTTAAGACTTCACAGACATTCACGTTGCTTCACTTTATTTGGCAAAGTAGAAATTCTATTGAGAAGATAAATATCAATATATAATCTCATTGAGACATTGAAGCTACCCAATAACAACTTGAAATTTGACTTTTTACCACCTTTCACTCTTGAACCAAACCGTCTGAGATGCTACGAAATATGAATAAATTTCAAAGGTTGTAACCTTATAGCCTTATAAGATTAACTCCGATTTTGTTCAGAAAACAAAATGCACTCTAAGGTTTAAAACTACATGACTTTGACTTAAACTTGAACTTGGAAACCAATTTGGCATCTTGCTTGTTAAAAAAGGACTAAAACTTGACTCACATTTAGGAAACAAAATATGACCAACAAGAAATCTCAAGAGGAACCTTGATAGAAATCCTTGAATGCTCCAACATAGACCCAACACCGATCTAACTCCTAAAATGAAACCGAGAAGTAAATCAACATGAACAGATCCAATTTGGCATCTTGCTTGTTAAAAAAGGACTAAAACTTGACTCACATTTAGGAAACAAAATATGACCAACAAGAAATCTCAAGAGGAACCTTGATAGAAATCCTTGAATGCTCCAACATAGACCCAACACCGATCTAACTCCTAAAATGAAACCGAGAAGTAAATCAACATGAACAGATCAAGTGTGACAACTCACAAGTCAGTGTACTTGGACAACCCGAACTAGTTTATAGGGTTGAATTTTACAAACCACCAACCCGGGTTGAACCCAACCCGGTTTCACTCTCAACCCAGTTTGACTTTTTTAAGCTTCACTCCAAACCGGTTTGAACCCGGTTTAAGTTCAACCCCTAACCCGATTTGTGCACCTCTAGACAACATTGTTTTTCGCAAATGTGTGTGTATGACTATGATTTGCAAATACCATAATCAATTCACACACATAATTTTGTGATTGAAGAGGATAAGAGAGTTCTTGGTTTCAACCGGAAAAACTAAGTTTGTTGATTAGGTGGCCTGTGCGTTGTTTGCGTGTGGATACTCATAAGAGGTAAGTACTCACTTCATTCATCCACTACACCAACAAGCCTTCCAACTTCCATAAGGTTTGTTTTTCATATACTGCTTGTGTATATTTCTTTGTACATTTACAATACGATTATTATATACGGTTGTATGTCTTTTGGCTTCCGCTGCCAAATTCTTTTTTTCAAATTGACATATATACAAACAGCGTAGCTTTGGGTATAGTACAAATATCAGGGGGTATAGTACAAATATCAACAGTAATATCAGAGGCACGGGAGTCCTTAATACATAAATATATTTTTTTTGGTCAGTTGAATATATATATAAGTTTTTTTTCATAATGAAAACTAGTTTTTAGATATATTTTTACCCATGGCTTTATAGCCTAGTGGTATCTTGGGGGTGGGATAAGACTTTGAACTAATAGGTCCTGGGTTCGATTCCACATGGGGGGTTTTCCCATATTTATTGGGTTTCCTCCTGAATTGGTGTATAGGCATTATGCCTAATGGAGATGGATATGATCGGGTGGTTCCGCTGGTGGCACGATGATACTCCAGTGGTCCGTCAGTGATCCAAATTTGCCGTTCAAAAAAAAAAAAAAGATATGTAAACTAAAGTTTTCATCCCCGAGGTTTGCACAAAACGTTAGGTTTTGACCATCTTTAACTGTCCAAACGCCTCTTAAATTCCTCATTAATTACCTCCACATCCCTAAACCTAATTAACTTACCTTGTGGATAAAGTGAAATATGATGTTAGATTCTAAGTCGTTAATGATTTCATAATTAAATCAAAGGGAATCAATTATTAGAAGATTAAATAGCGAAAATACTAATCTTTAGACTTTATCAAAAAAAATTGTGGATATCTACTTCTAGATAAAATATGTAACGTCTCAATCTTATAAACATTAACTTTTATAAATTTTATAATATTATTATTTCTCTTACTATACTTAATTTTATATAAATTAATTTACTAACTAGGGGCGGAGGTAGCATATTAGCAGGGTAGCCCGTGTAACTCTCAACTTCGTTTCCGTAGTGTAATAACACCACTCAACCGCGTCTACGCAACGTAAATTTTTTGTTTTTTTTTTCGATTTTATACAAAGAATACCCCTGATTTCAAAAAAAATTGGGATACCTCTCAATTTTTAGGCTAGATCCATCACTAATACTAACACATGAACTTGTTTATTACAATAAGTTAAATAAAATTTTAATATATTAAAAGAGGTAAATTGGTGATGAAACATAACTGTAAGAGCATTTGTAGTGGTTCAAGCCTTTTATGGGCGTTTTTTGCCATATGGATGCCACGTTATCAAGGGGATTTTTCATCCAAAAAGGATGTAGTGGTTCAAGCCCCATTCTTGTCCCTTCAATTATTATTCTATTTTGTTCAATTATTTTTTAAATAAATATAAAAATGATTCAAAATAGATGTGGGAGAATCTTATTGGCCATTCACAATCATCTTAGGCGTGGAAAAGAAAACACCATTAAAAAAAGGCAAAAAAAAAAATGCCCAAGGGCGGTGTGGTGGCCATTGTGGGACGTTTTTTGGGCAATTCCACGCCTACTACAGTTGGTCTAAAAGTAAAAACGTTGCAAGTGTTTTGAGAGAGAGAGTACCAGGAGCAAGCCTTTGATATGTGTTATGGTGATTGACGTTTTGGACTCTCCATCATCTTTAAGTTGCAACAAGAACTGCAAAAAATCTTTATTTTCAGCACAATCCATCTTCCTTCTTTCATCAATAATTCTATCAAATATCCCATCAATCTTCTTCATCGCCACCTTCATACTCTTTTCAATCCCTTGCACATCCAACCAAGCTAAACCCGGATAAAAATCAGATAAGTTTGGTGCAGCCATTAACCTAGTAACCTCATTTATCACTTTCCTGAACTCTACTCCAAACCCTATCCCATCCTTTGTGCCACCCCATATCATACCCATAACTACATTCATCAGGGGCGGACCCAGTGCACAAGCAGCCTGGTCCCGGGCTACGGCTCAACTTTTTTCGGGTAGTGTAAATTTGTTATTTTTTTTTCGATTTTTAGACTTAGGACACCCTTAAACAAGTACGAGGACACCCCTAAGAGTTAAGAGCATGTTTCTGGAGGGATTTTGTGGAGTTATAATGCCCATCAGCTGCTGTAAAGCTTCTCCTGTTGGTCTGCAGATGTTCCTGCAGGGAATTTTTTTTTTTTGGGACACCCCTGAGATTAGGTTCTGGTTCCGCCACTGACATTCATAATGGTCAAGAACATCAAGTCCCCAATGTTTACTAGAGACCCAACTTGCATGTTGTACACATGTTTGATGCTGTTCCTGATCTCTTTTCGTCTAAGATAGTAAAAGGAATCCAATGTTTCCTTGGTGAGCATCTGACTAGCTAAGATCTTCCTTAATACCCGCCATTCATCCCCATACGGCAACCACACGATGTCATTCCCACCGTAGGATGAAACCTTGTAAGGATTCAGAGATAGAGCTAAATGACATTGGTAAATGATATTTATGGTTGTTGAATAAATGAAAAACATATCTCTTTATACAAAGATATTACAATGAAAAGAATAATCACAATTTAACTTGCTAGTGATGGAACTAACCAACTTATGATAGTGATAAAACATCTATCATTATCCTAACATTTAAATTAGACATTGAATTACTAGCAAACAAGCTTTAAACATAACCGACAAATTTGCTACCAAAGAGCCTTTGGCCTAGTTGTATCTAGGTACCTAAAATGGTGATTTTTCTACTTTTTACTTTAAGTCGGTTTGGCAAACTTTGGATGGTTTATAATCAAATTTTGAAACCCTTTTTTATTATAGGCAGGTGACTCGCTAGTCTCACTGCGGATGTAAGTGTGATATGGCATGGTGGTAGATGACTTAGGTGATGTGGGAAACAGTAACCACATCCACTCCGCTATCGTAAGTAGCGGAGCTTAAATTTTTAAGTTTTCTCTTTTTATTACATTAATTAGTTTAAGGTATAATATGAATTTTCTCAAATAACCATTTTAAAAGATTCTAAAAACACCGTTTTATTTATTTTTATAATATATATTTTGATAAAAAAAATTATTGAAAATTGAGTTCTTAAAAAACAGATATTTTCTTAAGGTAACGGAGCGAATGTAGTTGCTTCTTTCTACATCGCTAACGCATTTGTCACTTTGCCATGTCACACGCATCCGCTAGTAAGATTGCCAAATCACGTATAATAAAAAAAAATCAAAATTTGACTAGAAACCACGTTAAGTTTGCCAAACTCACTAAATTAGAAGAAAAAAAGAGGTCATAAAATGGTGCCCCTTCTTTTTGAGTCCGGCAATAGAAACCACGTTAAGTTTGCCAAACTCACTAAATTAGAAGAAAAAAAAAGGTCATAAAATGGTGCCCCTTCTTTTTGTGTCCGGCAATAGAAAATGATGTAGAACTAAAGGCAGATTAGATTGTTGTCAAGAAATATAATTAACTCTGCTACTAACGAACCTTGCTAGCAGAAGTTATATCTCGGTTGGCAAAGATGGTGTCATGAACTTTTAGCACCTCACGGGCCAGGACCGGGGAGGAGATCACAATGGTCACTTTTTTACCAAGCCAAAGCGTCATAATCGGACCGTAGGTTTTCGCAAGATTGGTAAACTGTGAATGGAGTTCAGTATCAAGAGATAGAAGATTGCCAACTATTGGTAATCCTCGTGGGCCTGGTGGAAGTGATGGGTTGGTGCCACCGTTGTTGGATTTTAACTTCCATATAAGCCACAAGATGGAAAACAAAGCAGCGACCACGAGAACTACAAGATTAACCTCGTCCATAAAGGATAATTTCAAAAGTACTACCATGTTGGACAATTCACAAGCACGTATATTATGAAAGGGTGGACAAAGTGATTTATATAAGGGATTTGGGTAGGGTGTTATGGAGCCTGGACAAGCGAGGTTTGGCTCAAGTTTGGCTCGTTTATCCTAACGAAATGAAATATTTAGCTCAAACTCGCTCGTAAAAATCTCGAGCTGGCTCGTTCGTTTAATTTTTTTACACGTATTGATTTAATAAAAACAGGTTTTTTACCCGCCGCGCTACCTAGTTTTTATTAAATCAATACGTTCGTTTAATTTTTTTACACGTATTGATTTAATAATAACTAGGTTATATATATAGGGTTAGGATCGTGTGAGAAGCACTATGCTAATTGAGAAACTTGAGAAGCAATCTGGACCACACATTTTTCCTAAGCTTTTCGTAATATACACATATGTATAGTTTAAAATTGACTATATACATATGTGTATAATTCAAGATTTGACAATATACATATATGTATATAGTCAATTTTAAACTATACATATGTGTATATTACGAAGAGCTTAGGGAAATGTGTGGTTCAGAATGCTTCTCAAGTTTCTCAAACAGGGTGGACTTCTCTTAGGATCCATACCCTATATATATATATATACTAGACGTATACCCGCGCGATGCGGCGGGACGACAATTTACAACGCGGTTTTTGTTTACTGTGAGTTTATCAATTTTCTCGTGATACATTGTATTATACGTTTGTTAAGTTTCTTATTTGTAGCATCCGTGTGTGGCGTATACCATGAGCCTTACAGGCTTTTAAAAAATAACAAACATGCTATTAAGAAAATATCAGTCACAAACATAGTATTAAAAAAAACGAACACGCGTGCCAAAACTGCATTAGCTAGCAATGAATGCAATGTACAACCCGCAATCTATATCCCATCAGATGAAGTAAATTCGAGAAAAAAAAAACTATAGTTGCACTTTGAAAGGGGAGCAGTCTGCCATCTATATAGGGTGGTGAGCAGTCAATCGGCTGCGAGGACAATTTACAACGCAGTACAACACGACAACTAATAATGTTGAGATGGTATAATAGTTTCTAAGGATTTTTCACCTTTATCATACATATTTTTAGGTTGGTCGTACCGGCAACAGGGAAAAGAAACAATTTCGGCAAGGAGGGGGCAGTGTTCTCGCACCCTTTTTCCTCTCTTTGCTTCCCACTCTATCATAAAGGAGTCAAAGATTGGCTTAATTGGTGAGTACTTCTCCATTTCCGACCATCTTTCCCGAACTCATGTCCATGTGAAGTGATTTGTTGGAAGGTACCCTTTTTCAATGGTGCTTTCTGGGCGTAAATCCATCCTTAATACTAATTTACTTTGAAAAGCTTAGCTTTCAAAAAATAGGAATCTTAATATCCTTAGTATTAATTTACTTTGAAAAGCTTAGATTTCAAAAATATAAGAATCTTAATCTATAGTATGCTAACGTTCTATATAATCATTTTTCCTTTATTTTATTATTATGAGTTACACTAATACTTAATCATGAATAGAATGAAATATCTAATTATCTACTGATCGTAAGTCCTAACAAATTCATGTGGCTAATTTAACACACAATCTATTAGGTAGTTTGTTATGTAAATATAAAATATATTTGTGCAAGGTATTATTGTTATATTTTTCACAACTACATTATATTTTCGTGATATATAGTTTACCGTTAGTTTATCAGTCGTTTCGTGATATATTGTAGGGGTGATCACGGTGATCACGGTTCAGTTTCAAATCGTAAAACCGCCAAAACCAATCTTCGGTTTGATTACGCGGTCATTTTCTTTCTTCAAACATTTGGCTTGTCGATTTAATAATCTTCAAAACGTAGCGACTGACCAGACTGTTGATGCTTTTAACTATGATTAAAATCTTCAAAACGTAGCCGCTGGTTTGATTTTCGTGATATGTTGGCACTTGATTTACTATTAATTTATCGATTCTTTAATGATATACTTTTATTAATTTTTTTTAGCTGTTAGTTTATTAATCTTTTCATCAAATCAAACATAATGCTTCAACCATAAATCATTAATCGATACAAATACGAAGTGCAATATGCTGAACATCATAAATTTGTTAACAAAATTACAACGATAAACATTACTCGATAAAAAATAAACGTTATAAATTTGTAACAATAATTACAACGATTTGTTGATTTGTTTCTGAGGATCTCTCATGATAATGTTTTTTTATAACTTTTAATTGGAGGCAGCCCGCCAATAACCTGTATCTTGTATGCCTTGAAAAGATGCAACCTCTCTTTAGCATTCTCCAACTTTTTGAAATAGCCATTTTTTGACTAATCACCTTCATATAAAAATTACAAAAACCATCGGTCAAGTAAATATTGTGGTCATTCAAACAGAAACGGGTCGGTTAAGTCAGAATCATAACCAAGTAAAATAACAATAGATGGTTAACAGAAAGTTAACTTGATAATTTGAAAAAGAAAGTAATCACGT
>JARYGA010061384.1:71672-102285 GCA_030545235.1 Helianthus tuberosus
AAAAATTTAGTATGAGAGGTGGTATACGATCGATGGTTTATATCATCGTCATCTTTTAATTTGATAAGACTTGCCATTCTGCAAGTTTTATGAAAAGTTGTAAGATTCTAAAACACCAACTATTCATATACATTACACTCCAATGCTATAATGCATGCTTTTGAAACCTATTCCACCTATTAGTATTCCCACCTACAACAAATATAATATATATATATATATAGAGGCAACTTTAATAATTAGCCTGTCTTTGCATGTTCTCAAAGAGATACATATACCTACAACAAATATAATATATATATATATATAGAGGCAACTTTAATAATTAGCCTGTCTTTACATGTTCTCAAAGAGATACATATACATTGAATCCAATTAATATATATATATTGATTAGGTATCAATTTAATTTACATTGTCAATATGAATTAATATACATGTACATGGAATGGCGATATTCAATGTATATATACATATGGAATGGCGATATTGATATTGATATTTATATATATATATATATATTTATATATGATATAGTGATATTCATATATATATATGTGTTTGAGTTGGCGATATTAAAGTACATGTATACATGGGATAGCGATATTCTTATATATATATGTTCTAGTTGGTGATATTCATATATATATATGTGTTTGAGTTGGCGATATTAAAGTATATGTATACATGGGATAGCGATATTGATGTAAAGTCCCAGATTTGTGTCAGAAACACCTGAATATCGCCATATCAAATAACTATATACCTACTTTCACTCTTTTATTCCAAGCCCACCTAGAGGTGATCTTTTGGTGGTCAAACCACCTATTCCTGCAAAAAAAAACTCACATTATCTTACGGCACTTGACATATCATTATTATCACAGAAGTAACATTAACAAACTATAAATAAACAACATTTGTATGCATATAGGTGTGTACCTTATGCTTAGGGTGGTTTTCAAAAAAAAATTGATGTTTCATTTTTAACCCAAAGCTATTTGTATTTCTACTTATAACACAAAAAGTTTTCATCTCTTGCATTCAACCTTACAATTTTTGTACTTTCAACTTTGGTCCCCACAATTTCCATATTTCGCTGATTTTTCGTTTTAAATTTTGCGAGTTAACACGGCGTAACATGTGTGTGGTTCAACGTTTTAACATTTTGTTTTACGCTTCATACTAGATTTTGCAAGTTAACACGACTCAACGTGCGTGTGTGGTTCAACCTTTTTACGTCGTCTATCTTTTCCCTGTTTGACATGTTCGTGACAACGTGCGGGGTCATAAATCGACTTAATTATTATTTTCTATGTTTTATGTTTTAGTCTAATTTCTTTATATTAATACACCGTAACTTCAGAATTGGTTGTCGCTAGCGGTGGTGTGGTATTGGTGCTATTCGGCACGGTTTTACGCCCCCGCCGCATTGCGGCGGGTGATAAATCTAGTTTTAATAAATAACTAAATGCATGTGAATCCAATCTTTTCCCAAGAGAATAACATTATCCTAAGGCACTTAACATATCATCTAATCTAACTTATAATAAAAGACTCAAAATAATGCCACATAGCATTCTCTCATTCAACCTCATAAATTTTATTTATATTTGTTTAATAAATTTCTTTTAATATTAATATTAATTAATATATAGTTATCACTTATTTTTATTTTTATCTTTATTAATTAATAAATAACTTCAATTTTGCAATTTAGACCCTTTGTTTTTTTATTTTTAACCAAAAGTTTTTCATCTTTTTCAATTTAATCACAACTCTTTTTTTATTTTCAATTTTAGTCCACCATACTTTTCATCTTTCCCAAGTTTTTCGTTTCATTCTAAATTTTGTTAGTTAACGCACCGCAACGTTCGTGTGTGGTTCAACATTTTTTCATGTATTTTTTTCCCGTTTGACTGGCCTCTCGTGTCACATCTATTTTTCTACGTTTGACAAGTTCGTCCAACACGCGGGTCCTGGATGGACTTAGTTATTTTTTTCTATGTTTTACGTTTCGGTTTAATTTCTCAGCAACGAGCGTGCGTGATTCAAAGATTTTATGTCTGCTTTTTGCTCGGCGTTACTTTTTTCCGTTTTTATTTATTTTGTTTTTACGAGCTTTTCCGGTGTTGGTGGTCGCTGACATTTAACAATGGTATAGTATTGCTACTACTTAACACAAATTTATGACAACCACTGCAACGCAAGGGCCTAATACTAGTTATTATAATATAAGTAACAACTTAATTGCTTGAAGAGCCCAACTGATTATTGATAGATGCATGGAACACTCAAAGGATGCTATTGTATGTGCTACATCTATTCATGATGATATAGTTTTATATTAACTCCGGATCATGTATGTTATGTCGGTAGTTGACACTACGTAATGTCGGGAACTCAGACATTACTCGTATATAGACGAGCCA
Source organism: Helianthus tuberosus (assembly GCA_030545235.1). Lineage (NCBI taxonomy): Eukaryota > Viridiplantae > Streptophyta > Magnoliopsida > Asterales > Asteraceae > Helianthus > Helianthus tuberosus. Next base: position 74,105 of record JARYGA010061384.1, read on the forward strand.
TGCAACCTTGGTGTTGGAATTGCCATAAGAGGCTCTTTCTTCCTCACTACAGTCCCAAACTTTTCAGACAACCTAATCTTCTCTCCTTCACCTGATCTCCAATCAAATGAATGAACATGTGAAGAAAGTAAATACATAAACATCCTCTCACCCATCATAGCCCCAGGACATATTCGGCGGCCTGATCCAAATGGGATATAGTTGAAGCCACTCTCACTATAATCCAGCTTATGATCCAGAAACCTTTCTGGTCGAAACTCCAAAGGATTTTCCCAAATTGTAGGATCTCTATGTATTGCCCATACATTAACAAAGACTCGAGCACCTTTTGGGACCGTGTAGCCACCAATAACACATGACTCGCTTGGGCTATGTGGCAATAGGAGTGGAACTGATGGGTGTAAACGTAGAACTTCTTTCATGATCGCGTGCATGTAAGGTAGGTTTTTTATGTGGGATTCTTCAACAATGTTGCCTTTACCGACAATTGTATCAAGTTCTTGATGGGCCTTATTGAGGATCTCGGGATTGTCGATCATGTGAGCTAGGGCAAACTCAAGTGTGCTTGAGGTTGTGTTGGTTCCTCCAATAACCATGTCCTGCCATATTGCCCAAATTTACATAAAAAGTTAGTATAACGTGCAGGCTTGTTTCAAAAAATATGTTACAAGTTACAACTATACTTAAGACTTCACAGACATTCACGTTGCTTCACTTTATTTGGCAAAGTAGAAATTCTATTGAGAAGATAAATATCAATATATAATCTCATTGAGACATTGAAGCTACCCAATAACAACTTGAAATTTGACTTTTTACCACCTTTCACTCTTGAACCAAACCGTCTGAGATGCTACGAAATATGAATAAATTTCAAAGGTTGTAACCTTATAGCCTTATAAGATTAACTCCGATTTTGTTCAGAAAACAAAATGCACTCTAAGGTTTAAAACTACATGACTTTGACTTAAACTTGAACTTGGAAACCAATTTGGCATCTTGCTTGTTAAAAAAGGACTAAAACTTGACTCACATTTAGGAAACAAAATATGACCAACAAGAAATCTCAAGAGGAACCTTGATAGAAATCCTTGAATGCTCCAACATAGACCCAACACCGATCTAACTCCTAAAATGAAACCGAGAAGTAAATCAACATGAACAGATCCAATTTGGCATCTTGCTTGTTAAAAAAGGACTAAAACTTGACTCACATTTAGGAAACAAAATATGACCAACAAGAAATCTCAAGAGGAACCTTGATAGAAATCCTTGAATGCTCCAACATAGACCCAACACCGATCTAACTCCTAAAATGAAACCGAGAAGTAAATCAACATGAACAGATCAAGTGTGACAACTCACAAGTCAGTGTACTTGGACAACCCGAACTAGTTTATAGGGTTGAATTTTACAAACCACCAACCCGGGTTGAACCCAACCCGGTTTCACTCTCAACCCAGTTTGACTTTTTTAAGCTTCACTCCAAACCGGTTTGAACCCGGTTTAAGTTCAACCCCTAACCCGATTTGTGCACCTCTAGACAACATTGTTTTTCGCAAATGTGTGTGTATGACTATGATTTGCAAATACCATAATCAATTCACACACATAATTTTGTGATTGAAGAGGATAAGAGAGTTCTTGGTTTCAACCGGAAAAACTAAGTTTGTTGATTAGGTGGCCTGTGCGTTGTTTGCGTGTGGATACTCATAAGAGGTAAGTACTCACTTCATTCATCCACTACACCAACAAGCCTTCCAACTTCCATAAGGTTTGTTTTTCATATACTGCTTGTGTATATTTCTTTGTACATTTACAATACGATTATTATATACGGTTGTATGTCTTTTGGCTTCCGCTGCCAAATTCTTTTTTTCAAATTGACATATATACAAACAGCGTAGCTTTGGGTATAGTACAAATATCAGGGGGTATAGTACAAATATCAACAGTAATATCAGAGGCACGGGAGTCCTTAATACATAAATATATTTTTTTTGGTCAGTTGAATATATATATAAGTTTTTTTTCATAATGAAAACTAGTTTTTAGATATATTTTTACCCATGGCTTTATAGCCTAGTGGTATCTTGGGGGTGGGATAAGACTTTGAACTAATAGGTCCTGGGTTCGATTCCACATGGGGGGTTTTCCCATATTTATTGGGTTTCCTCCTGAATTGGTGTATAGGCATTATGCCTAATGGAGATGGATATGATCGGGTGGTTCCGCTGGTGGCACGATGATACTCCAGTGGTCCGTCAGTGATCCAAATTTGCCGTTCAAAAAAAAAAAAAAGATATGTAAACTAAAGTTTTCATCCCCGAGGTTTGCACAAAACGTTAGGTTTTGACCATCTTTAACTGTCCAAACGCCTCTTAAATTCCTCATTAATTACCTCCACATCCCTAAACCTAATTAACTTACCTTGTGGATAAAGTGAAATATGATGTTAGATTCTAAGTCGTTAATGATTTCATAATTAAATCAAAGGGAATCAATTATTAGAAGATTAAATAGCGAAAATACTAATCTTTAGACTTTATCAAAAAAAATTGTGGATATCTACTTCTAGATAAAATATGTAACGTCTCAATCTTATAAACATTAACTTTTATAAATTTTATAATATTATTATTTCTCTTACTATACTTAATTTTATATAAATTAATTTACTAACTAGGGGCGGAGGTAGCATATTAGCAGGGTAGCCCGTGTAACTCTCAACTTCGTTTCCGTAGTGTAATAACACCACTCAACCGCGTCTACGCAACGTAAATTTTTTGTTTTTTTTTTCGATTTTATACAAAGAATACCCCTGATTTAAAAAAAAATTGGGATACCTCTCAATTTTTAGGCTAGATCCATCACTAATACTAACACATGAACTTGTTTATTACAATAAGTTAAATAAAATTTTAATATATTAAAAGAGGTAAATTGGTGATGAAACATAACTGTAAGAGCATTTGTAGTGGTTCAAGCCTTTTATGGGCGTTTTTTGCCATATGGATGCCACGTTATCAAGGGGATTTTTCATCCAAAAAGGATGTAGTGGTTCAAGCCCCATTCTTGTCCCTTCAATTATTATTCTATTTTGTTCAATTATTTTTTAAATAAATATAAAAATGATTCAAAATAGATGTGGGAGAATCTTATTGGCCATTCACAATCATCTTAGGCGTGGAAAAGAAAACACCATTAAAAAAAGGCAAAAAAAAAAATGCCCAAGGGCGGTGTGGTGGCCATTGTGGGACGTTTTTTGGGCAATTCCACGCCTACTACAGTTGGTCTAAAAGTAAAAACGTTGCAAGTGTTTTGAGAGAGAGAGTACCAGGAGCAAGCCTTTGATATGTGTTATGGTGATTGACGTTTTGGACTCTCCATCATCTTTAAGTTGCAACAAGAACTGCAAAAAATCTTTATTTTCAGCACAATCCATCTTCCTTCTTTCATCAATAATTCTATCAAATATCCCATCAATCTTCTTCATCGCCACCTTCATACTCTTTTCAATCCCTTGCACATCCAACCAAGCTAAACCCGGATAAAAATCAGATAAGTTTGGTGCAGCCATTAACCTAGTAACCTCATTTATCACTTTCCTGAACTCTACTCCAAACCCTATCCCATCCTTTGTGCCACCCCATATCATACCCATAACTACATTCATCAGGGGCGGACCCAGTGCACAAGCAGCCTGGTCCCGGGCTACGGCTCAACTTTTTTCGGGTAGTGTAAATTTGTTATTTTTTTTTCGATTTTTAGACTTAGGACACCCTTAAACAAGTACGAGGACACCCCTAAGAGTTAAGAGCATGTTTCTGGAGGGATTTTGTGGAGTTATAATGCCCATCAGCTGCTGTAAAGCTTCTCCTGTTGGTCTGCAGATGTTCCTGCAGGGAATTTTTTTTTTTTGGGACACCCCTGAGATTAGGTTCTGGTTCCGCCACTGACATTCATAATGGTCAAGAACATCAAGTCCCCAATGTTTACTAGAGACCCAACTTGCATGTTGTACACATGTTTGATGCTGTTCCTGATCTCTTTTCGTCTAAGATAGTAAAAGGAATCCAATGTTTCCTTGGTGAGCATCTGACTAGCTAAGATCTTCCTTAATACCCGCCATTCATCCCCATACGGCAACCACACGATGTCATTCCCACCGTAGGATGAAACCTTGTAAGGATTCAGAGATAGAGCTAAATGACATTGGTAAATGATATTTATGGTTGTTGAATAAATGAAAAACATATCTCTTTATACAAAGATATTACAATGAAAAGAATAATCACAATTTAACTTGCTAGTGATGGAACTAACCAACTTATGATAGTGATAAAACATCTATCATTATCCTAACATTTAAATTAGACATTGAATTACTAGCAAACAAGCTTTAAACATAACCGACAAATTTGCTACCAAAGAGCCTTTGGCCTAGTTGTATCTAGGTACCTAAAATGGTGATTTTTCTACTTTTTACTTTAAGTCGGTTTGGCAAACTTTGGATGGTTTATAATCAAATTTTGAAACCCTTTTTTATTATAGGCAGGTGACTCGCTAGTCTCACTGCGGATGTAAGTGTGATATGGCATGGTGGTAGATGACTTAGGTGATGTGGGAAACAGTAACCACATCCACTCCGCTATCGTAAGTAGCGGAGCTTAAATTTTTAAGTTTTCTCTTTTTATTACATTAATTAGTTTAAGGTATAATATGAATTTTCTCAAATAACCATTTTAAAAGATTCTAAAAACACCGTTTTATTTATTTTTATAATATATATTTTGATAAAAAAAATTATTGAAAATTGAGTTCTTAAAAAACAGATATTTTCTTAAGGTAACGGAGCGAATGTAGTTGCTTCTTTCTACATCGCTAACGCATTTGTCACTTTGCCATGTCACACGCATCCGCTAGTAAGATTGCCAAATCACGTATAATAAAAAAAAATCAAAATTTGACTAGAAACCACGTTAAGTTTGCCAAACTCACTAAATTAGAAGAAAAAAAGAGGTCATAAAATGGTGCCCCTTCTTTTTGAGTCCGGCAATAGAAACCACGTTAAGTTTGCCAAACTCACTAAATTAGAAGAAAAAAAAAGGTCATAAAATGGTGCCCCTTCTTTTTGTGTCCGGCAATAGAAAATGATGTAGAACTAAAGGCAGATTAGATTGTTGTCAAGAAATATAATTAACTCTGCTACTAACGAACCTTGCTAGCAGAAGTTATATCTCGGTTGGCAAAGATGGTGTCATGAACTTTTAGCACCTCACGGGCCAGGACCGGGGAGGAGATCACAATGGTCACTTTTTTACCAAGCCAAAGCGTCATAATCGGACCGTAGGTTTTCGCAAGATTGGTAAACTGTGAATGGAGTTCAGTATCAAGAGATAGAAGATTGCCAACTATTGGTAATCCTCGTGGGCCTGGTGGAAGTGATGGGTTGGTGCCACCGTTGTTGGATTTTAACTTCCATATAAGCCACAAGATGGAAAACAAAGCAGCGACCACGAGAACTACAAGATTAACCTCGTCCATAAAGGATAATTTCAAAAGTACTACCATGTTGGACAATTCACAAGCACGTATATTATGAAAGGGTGGACAAAGTGATTTATATAAGGGATTTGGGTAGGGTGTTATGGAGCCTGGACAAGCGAGGTTTGGCTCAAGTTTGGCTCGTTTATCCTAACGAAATGAAATATTTAGCTCAAACTCGCTCGTAAAAATCTCGAGCTGGCTCGTTCGTTTAATTTTTTTACACGTATTGATTTAATAAAAACAGGTTTTTTACCCGCCGCGCTACCTAGTTTTTATTAAATCAATACGTTCGTTTAATTTTTTTACACGTATTGATTTAATAATAACTAGGTTATATATATAGGGTTAGGATCGTGTGAGAAGCACTATGCTAATTGAGAAACTTGAGAAGCAATCTGGACCACACATTTTTCCTAAGCTTTTCGTAATATACACATATGTATAGTTTAAAATTGACTATATACATATGTGTATAATTCAAGATTTGACAATATACATATATGTATATAGTCAATTTTAAACTATACATATGTGTATATTACGAAGAGCTTAGGGAAATGTGTGGTTCAGAATGCTTCTCAAGTTTCTCAAACAGGGTGGACTTCTCTTAGGATCCATACCCTATATATATATATATACTAGACGTATACCCGCGCGATGCGGCGGGACGACAATTTACAACGCGGTTTTTGTTTACTGTGAGTTTATCAATTTTCTCGTGATACATTGTATTATACGTTTGTTAAGTTTCTTATTTGTAGCATCCGTGTGTGGCGTATACCATGAGCCTTACAGGCTTTTAAAAAATAACAAACATGCTATTAAGAAAATATCAGTCACAAACATAGTATTAAAAAAAACGAACACGCGTGCCAAAACTGCATTAGCTAGCAATGAATGCAATGTACAACCCGCAATCTATATCCCATCAGATGAAGTAAATTCGAGAAAAAAAAAACTATAGTTGCACTTTGAAAGGGGAGCAGTCTGCCATCTATATAGGGTGGTGAGCAGTCAATCGGCTGCGAGGACAATTTACAACGCAGTACAACACGACAACTAATAATGTTGAGATGGTATAATAGTTTCTAAGGATTTTTCACCTTTATCATACATATTTTTAGGTTGGTCGTACCGGCAACAGGGAAAAGAAACAATTTCGGCAAGGAGGGGGCAGTGTTCTCGCACCCTTTTTCCTCTCTTTGCTTCCCACTCTATCATAAAGGAGTCAAAGATTGGCTTAATTGGTGAGTACTTCTCCATTTCCGACCATCTTTCCCGAACTCATGTCCATGTGAAGTGATTTGTTGGAAGGTACCCTTTTTCAATGGTGCTTTCTGGGCGTAAATCCATCCTTAATACTAATTTACTTTGAAAAGCTTAGCTTTCAAAAAATAGGAATCTTAATATCCTTAGTATTAATTTACTTTGAAAAGCTTAGATTTCAAAAATATAAGAATCTTAATCTATAGTATGCTAACGTTCTATATAATCATTTTTCCTTTATTTTATTATTATGAGTTACACTAATACTTAATCATGAATAGAATGAAATATCTAATTATCTACTGATCGTAAGTCCTAACAAATTCATGTGGCTAATTTAACACACAATCTATTAGGTAGTTTGTTATGTAAATATAAAATATATTTGTGCAAGGTATTATTGTTATATTTTTCACAACTACATTATATTTTCGTGATATATAGTTTACCGTTAGTTTATCAGTCGTTTCGTGATATATTGTAGGGGTGATCACGGTGATCACGGTTCAGTTTCAAATCGTAAAACCGCCAAAACCAATCTTCGGTTTGATTACGCGGTCATTTTCTTTCTTCAAACATTTGGCTTGTCGATTTAATAATCTTCAAAACGTAGCGACTGACCAGACTGTTGATGCTTTTAACTATGATTAAAATCTTCAAAACGTAGCCGCTGGTTTGATTTTCGTGATATGTTGGCACTTGATTTACTATTAATTTATCGATTCTTTAATGATATACTTTTATTAATTTTTTTTAGCTGTTAGTTTATTAATCTTTTCATCAAATCAAACATAATGCTTCAACCATAAATCATTAATCGATACAAATACGAAGTGCAATATGCTGAACATCATAAATTTGTTAACAAAATTACAACGATAAACATTACTCGATAAAAAATAAACGTTATAAATTTGTAACAATAATTACAACGATTTGTTGATTTGTTTCTGAGGATCTCTCATGATAATGTTTTTTTATAACTTTTAATTGGAGGCAGCCCGCCAATAACCTGTATCTTGTATGCCTTGAAAAGATGCAACCTCTCTTTAGCATTCTCCAACTTTTTGAAATAGCCATTTTTTGACTAATCACCTTCATATAAAAATTACAAAAACCATCGGTCAAGTAAATATTGTGGTCATTCAAACAGAAACGGGTCGGTTAAGTCAGAATCATAACCAAGTAAAATAACAATAGATGGTTAACAGAAAGTTAACTTGATAATTTGAAAAAGAAAGTAATCACGTCAGTTATCTTTGAACCATAAATACCCCTTTATTCGATAAATATAGACGCGTTAAAAGTTAAAACAATACTTTTTGCTACAAACTCGCTAGATTTTAAGAATAATTTCAAATTATTCACTTAACGTTTGAACTATTCCCAAAATTTAATGAAATTTAGTGATGTTTTTTTTAACATATGATGTTTTACACATTCAAACTCCTACTGTAAGATGTAAACTTTCCCATGTATAAACAAAGCATTAAAGACCTATAATGTTTTTACCTGAACACCATGGAGTCCACTGGCTTGCTTGTACTGCTAATTGGAAGGTTACTTGTGTCTACAAAACCACCATGTTCCCACACCTGATTATCCAACTATTAATGCCTGAAATTGAAACAAAGTTTAAAACAGTTACCGATTGGTGTCAAACTGACAACGATATATTATAAATATATAATAAGAAAACATTACATCAGAACTGAACAATCTTTATCTACTGTTGAGTGTTTGAAACTTCACACGAATATATAATACCAAGATAGTTGAGAGTGTTGTAGGAGATGTCAGGTTCCAATATCAAAAAGCATGGGAAAAGTTGTAGAGTTCCAATGCTTGACCATGTATTACAGCTGTTAAAACAACCCTGCAGTGAAAAGGACAAACAGTAAAAGGTAAAGGAAACAGTAAAAGGGCTAGTATATGACACTTCACAGGTTTAGTAGTTGACACTTGTAAAAGCTGCAAGTATGCATCTGCATTGGCAGGTCTGGCTCTCTTTCTCTCTCTATCTCGTTTTCTCCCCCCTCCTAAAACTATTTAAATTTTGAATCACGACGCTCAAATATCCTCCCGCTCACCTATTATTAGCTTCTACCATTGTCCAAACCTACAAGACTTGTACATGATGCATCACAACTTGTACTTTATATATAGTGTGTGAAAGAACAGCCAGCAAAACAAATTTGGGGATAAAATTAGGGAAAAAACATCATATTGTTTTGAAATCAAAAGCTTGGACAGAATCAAACAGAACATCCTAATAGCTTCAATTTGTTTATCATTTTAAAAGCCAAGAACATCCTATAAGGCCAGTTATAAACATCAAAACCGGCTCCGGCTTGTTACCCTCCAACACCTGATCCACCATAAATCCCCTTTACTTACTATGAATCGAACCAAAGCCCTTCAATCAAAAACATTTAAATTCAAAATTTAAAACATGGGTTGACACAAAAATCAACTAAACAATCTTATAATTACCTTATACCAGCTATCATATAGTGATTACCTCATCTCTACACAAGTTCCAGATCCACCTCCAATTTCATAAATCTGAAATCACCACAAATAAAAACTTAGCTATTTGAGCCATATCATCATCATCATCATCATCGTACTCAGTATATCCCACCAATAGCAAAAGCTAAGGTAGGGTCTGAGGAGGGTGGGATGTAGACAGCCTTACCTCTACCCTGTAGGAATAGAGAGGCTGCTTCCAATGAGACCCCCGGCTCGATTGTGGTTTTGCATCAAGCCTTGGACATAAGGCACATAACACTCAACAATTGAGACAAACGCCAATTGGAGCTATTTGAGCCATATAAAGCCTATTAAAGCATTATTTGGTTGGTCATTGAACGATGAGCAATTTCTTAGATGCCATACTCAACGTTTATGAAAAACATCAAATTTAGGTCCAGCGGAGAACTGGCTCATCAATAGTGTGAGACGATGAAGTGCAAAATTGGGGAGAGAGGTGCAAATGCAAAGGAATAAAGTCAATTATTGGAAGAACTTGAAACCATTATGTTTCAGTACATATAACAAAAACAAAAAAACCACACAAAAATTACAAATGAAAAATAATTTAAAAAGTAGAGGAAGTGTTAAGAACGGTTGTTACCTGTGTGCGATTTAACCAAAATGTAAAAATATTTGCCAATCTAGTCAAGCATCTAAAATGATCCCTCAATATGAAAAAATAAGGGAATCTTGACAACCACAACAAATGATGTCAATTTCATATTTCCATGGTTATCGTTAAAGAGTAAAAGGTAATTTGGCTTTAAAATGTGCAAAATATTGGAAGTTTTGCCTTTAATATAGGACAACCCAACAAAAGAGCTGGTGGGCATACAACTTTTACGACATGAAGTGCGAATGAAAGTACCTCTTTGCAGTTCCGTTCATGTATCTTTCCACCAAAAGAACTTGATGATGCTGGCTAGAGCCAAAAACAACAAAAATTTAATACATATGAAGAGAACACACATACATATAGGATTTGGAACTGGCCCACAAAGATGGAAGCATCAAGTATCAAATCAAAAGCAACACCATTCTTAATTTTGCCACACTAATGAAACAACTTCAACTCTCAATGACCAATTACACAATTTGAAGTTTACTTCATCATGTTAATGGAATATTTATTATTTAATTTGGACAAGATGTTGATTTCTTTTATGTAACATGGTGAATCAGTGACAAATGTATGAATGGTTAGATTACAACTGAAACCGGTTAGAGCAAAAGAAACATCAAAACCAACTGAACTGTAGCTGAAGAACCTGAAAATCAGACAGTGGCTGACCTGCATCATATAACGTGGACTGTAGCTAAAGAACCTGAAAAGAACAAAGGTGCCACCATCATATAAACGAAAACTCACACGAATTGAAAATCCACGAAACAACGTACATATGAATCACACAGAAGTGTTTGCTGAATCTGCACCTGAATGCACGTCACTGCTGCCGTGTTTGCTGCACTATTTTGGCGGCACAATACTGATAATCTTCATCGTCATTTGGTCATTAAATGCAGCTTGCGAGACTCCCAAATCACAACCAGATCAGCCACCGCCTAGACACCAGTGTAGCTGCTAATTGCTATTATTGTTTGACTGGCTTCAGCCTCTTCTGGTCACTGCCTAGTACATTGATTTGCAAATGTTGCCACCAGAATTCAAACTTTTTATGCTCCATTACAGCTGTTGTGTCATGTGTGATTAATTTGGGCACATGCACATGTGTCATCAAACAGTTTGCTCAACATGGTACCTGTAAATAAATGATTAGAAATGTACTTAGAATACATCAAACAAGTTGGGTAACGGGTCAAAATGGGTAAGGTTTAGTCCTGGTATATTCGGTACCGGTATCGGTACCCACTTTCCCCGTTTTTCGGTACCCTACCGGTACGGTACCGGTATTTACAGTGGGATACATTGGGATTACGAACACGATAACACCCACTTGGAGTAGAGTTCTTTTTTTTAAACCCAAAACAGTGCTTTTGATACAAATAATTACCAAAATGGGTTGTTTGAAAATTATTTACCAAAATACGTTTTTTAATCCTATTTCTCTTTTAATGCACTAACGTTTATTAAAAATAAGCGAAAAAAGTGTTTCGGGTCAGCTCGACAATCAAATGATGCCACCAGCTCTTAACTGTCACAATTTTTTGAACTGGAAACACACCAAGATTCAGCAGCATCATTTGTTTATTAAAAAGAGTCGCGGTAAGTATGTGATCATGAAAGTCTGCCTTCAGCCTGTCCCAACCCTCAAAAGTTTTGTACCCGGTTGACAACACAAACAATAAAAAACTGTTAGTAGGCCATTTAACTGTTAGACAGGGTTCGAGCTTGGGGTAATGGAACAAATGGGGGATAACACCAAAAGAACTTCACCCCAATCAAGAAATTTTCTTTCCACATATAGGATCCATCATGAAGCACATAGCCTCCCTGAGAGCTTTACTATTGTTTATATAGTGATCGCAATCTACATTGAGCATGTATGGTGCATTTGTAATAACCGGCGACACTCGGATCTTCAAAAAGAAAACCGTATAAGTTAAAAGCAATCAAGAAAATGAATTTGAAAGTATAATCCATGATAGTTATGAAGATAAGTTCATACCAAAGCATTCATGGCACCGGCTTTCTTGTGGTGGTCAAATCCGGGCCTTTTCTCTCTAGAAACATAAACAAGACGCTGTAATTTGTTTCCTTCGACGTCTTGAACCCCATTATTTCCTAGAAAAACATGTTGAACATATACAAATTTCAATAATTTTATGTACGCGTATAATTAATATTGAAATTATTCCTTAAAGCATGTATAATCATGAAAACACAAGGTTAAGGGAAACCTATATGGACTTATCCTGCTTGAGGGAATCGGTATCTTCCGTGACAGTGGTTGCCTCCCCTCATCCATCCTGTAATACCAAATTAACACAATATTATAACTTTTCCACATAAAAAGAGTTTTTAGGACTCTATATTACAGCACTTCCTAGAATAAGTTCATAAAAGAGTTTTTAGGACTCTATATTACAGCACAAGTGCCTTTTGTAATATATAATCTAACAGCCTATGAAGTATAAACAACAGTAATCTAACAGCCTATGAAGTATATTACAGCACAAGTGCCTTTTGTAATATATAATCTAGTTAACACCATCACCCTCCTATGACTAACAATGATTTTTAAAAGATTGCGAAAACAGAGTTACGTTTTAGACAAACTAAGGGTAGGCATCAGATGAGTTACACCCTCAACACAGAGTTATTGATAAAATATATAAAACATCATTAGTAGCTCAATTTGTTGTCTCAGATTGAATGTTTTTTTCACTTTTACCATGTTTCGCTATCAACTTCACTGCATCAGTTTATGTTAAACAGACAAAAAGTAATCAGAAGAAAACAAATACGACTACCGGCTATCATATAACTTTTGTTTCTTAAAATCGCCCAAACATGACAGGGTATACGATATGACAAACATCAAAATAGGGAGTTTGAATCACTTAAAATTTAGATCAACTTCAAACTGTAGATCTGTGTCATCGCCACCATCTTCAAACGGTAGATCTGGCCACCAAACGGTAGATCTGTGTCATCGCCACCATCTTCCAGCCACAACCACCAGGTAATCTGAAATATTATACAGATCCGATTCAAATAACAGAAAAAATAAAGATATAGTAAAAAGAAAGGTACCCAGCGGTCAAACCAGTCGATCTGGTGTCGGATCAAGAATCGCCTGGAGAAAGAAGCGTAGATCTTGAAAATCGCCTGGAGAAAGAAGGAGGAGAGATCTTGCTCATACCACAGATCTTGCTCATACCACAGATCTCGTGAAACCCTAAATCGCCTGGAGAAAGAAGGAGGAGATATCTTGAATCGCCTGGAGAAAGGAGGAGCGGTTGTGGATGAAATGAATTTAGGGTTTAGAAAGGAGTGAAAGAAAGTTTATATTGGATCCATAAGAGTAAAACGGGTCTTTGAGATCCGGTTAGGATCCATGACAGTGCTCCGCGTGTTGAATGGATTTTTCAACACCTTTCTGCTTTAAAGGTTGTACAATGGGCTTCGAATGGTTGTAAAGTGGCAAATGACCATTTCTGTCCTTCCTATATGCTTTATAAAGTAGTATAGATATATATATATATATATATATAGTGTGAGGTTCATTGAGGAACACTAAAAAAGTGGGGAACCGGGAAACACTCTTAAAAATTTAACTTAACATGTTAAAAATTAATTTTTTAAACATCTTTTTCGGCGCTTCTCCTTATATATACTTGTAGAAGCATTTTTAATAAAAAAAATCAAAAACTAAAAATATTAAAAAAAAAAAGATAAAAAAAGGCTAAAAAAAATTTTCTTAGAAAAAATATTTTTTTTACTCGACTAGATTCTCCTCCTTTTTATAAAGAAAAGCGCTGAAAAAAATTGTAAAAAAAATTATTTTTAACATGTTAAGTTAATTCTATAAGATATAACTGTTTTTTAAACATTTTTTATATTTTTAGTTTTTGATTTTTTTTATCAAAAATGTTTCTACTTGTATTTATAAGAAAAAGCGCCGAAAAAAAATTAGAAAAATATTTTTTTTAACATGTTAAGTATAATTTTTAAAAGTGTTCCCCTGTTCCCCACTTTTTTAATGTTCCCCAATGAAACCTCCCCTATATATATATATATATATATATATATATATATATATATATATATATATGGTTGGGCTAGACAAAAAACCCTATCTTTCTTAGAAAACTCGGGAAACTCAAAGCTCCCGACATTTTTTTTTTTGAAAAAAAATAACACATGTAATATACATGTTTTTAAGACTTTTGGGCCAAAAAAATCAAAAAAGTGCCGAGTACTTTTTTTTAAAAAAAATAAACAAGTTCCAAAAACTTCGTTGACTAACATGTGTTAGACAAAAAATGCTGAAAGTTGCTGAAATTTGTTTTTTTTTTTTTTTTTTAAAAACCTTCGGCGCTTTTTTGATTTTTTTGGCCCAAAACTCTTAAAAACATGTATATTACATGTGTTATTTTTTTCAAAAAAAAAATAATGTCGGGAGCTTTGAGTTTCCCGGGTTTTCTACCTAAAGAGGGTTTTCTACCTAGCCTTATCCTATATATATATATATATATATATATATATAGGTAGAGGATCTTGTACAAAGTTCAACTTTTGTGAGAAAGTGTGATAAATAATTTGGGAATGACAAGTGTCCTTTATTTTAATTAATTCAAAAGGGTGTATTAGTAATTTTCCATTCTTATCAATTAATTGATTCCAAGATATCTGCCAAAAAAACTGGCGATGAGATATTTTAGGGATTCTTTCGAATTTTAGTGTTTTATTAATTAATTTCATGTACGCATCATTCTTCATCAATTCTTCATCAATTATAATTGTTTTAGTGTTTTATCATGAACAGAGTTATATTTTTTTATATTTAGATGTATAGTGTCATATAGATGATCAATAGTGTTATATTATGTACAGACATCTTAATTTCCTTTCATATTGTTTTATACATTAACAGTGTTATATGTATAGTGTTTTATCCCCAATCAATAGTGTTATATATTGTACAGACATCTTAATTTCCTTTCAGAGTGTTTTATCCCCAATCAATAGTGTTTTATACATTGAATTGTTTAGGGTAAGTTTTTGTTTTAGTGTTTTATCATTAACAGTGTTATTTTTTTTATATTTATATGTATAGTGTTTTATCCTCAATCAATAGTGTTATATTATGTACAGACATCTTAATTTCCTTTCATAGTGTTTTATCCCCAATCAATAGTGTTATATTCTGTAGAGACATCTTAATTTTCTGGTTCATAGTGTTTTATGATTATTAACTGATTTAAATCAACAGATTATTGTTAATTAAACTACATAGTGTCTTACAATAGTCAAGGAAATCAGATAATCAACTTTTAAAGGGAAGTCGCTAGATTTTAGGAGAATAATGGGGGTTTTGGTTGTGTAGGATACGGTTACCATATTTGAAACATCCGAAAAGACACTATTGCCCTTCAATTTTACATAAGATCCTTCTAATTAAAACACAATTTACATTTTTATACTCTATTGATCTCAACCATTAGATCAAATATCCAATGGTTTAAAACAATTCTTACCCTTCTCACATTTTAAACACTTTTTACCATATCCCTATATATATATAGAGAGAGATGACAGCTAAAATGAGAACCAACTCGAGTTGTAAGAACCGTGAGAACTACACCGTACGGGGCGAGGTGGACCAAATTTTTTTTTCATAAACGTAGAAGCGTGTATTATAAACACATTTGTAAAAAAAATTAAAAAAAAGTGTCGTGTGTGTAGTTTTGAGCACCACAAGTTTGTGTTTACGGGTACCGTAAATTCTATCGGAAAATTTACGGTACCCGTAAACACAAACTTGTGGTGCTCAAAACTACAAACACGACATTTTTTTTTTTTGAATTTTTTTACAAATGTGTTTATAATACACGCATCTACGTTTGTGAAAAAAAATTTTGGTCCACCTCGCCCCGGATCAAAAAGTTGTCACGGTTCTTACAACTCGAGGTGGTTCTCATTTTAGCGGTCACTTATATATACATATATAAACTACATAATTATATTAATATATTGTTAAAATCTGTGTTATACTATTATGTTGTAATTAATTAACATATAATAAAATGGCAACAACTTAAGTGAGCCAACAAGCGAGCTAAACAAGCCTAAGAGAAGAGTCAATGGTTGTCGTTACCTTGGGTCGGGCTAGGTTGGTTTACAAATGAGACGATTTCTAACAAACTTTTTTCAATTGGGTGTACCTATTGGCACACCACTGTGCCTATTGGCACACCAAACCCTAGTAAAATCAGGGTTTACCTACGCAGCGTATAGGTCTATACGTTGCGTATAGACCTATACTCTGCGTAGGTAAACCATGGATCTCAGTGCCTAATAACCAATCATTGCACAGAAAACAAGGTTTATATACGCTGCGTATAGCTCTCTACGCAGCGTATATAAACCATCTGAAAAATTGGGGTCATTTTGGTAGGTTTGAAGCATCAGATTTTTACAATGTTTATATATGTTGCGTATAGAGCTATATGCAGCCTATATAACCTTTCAGAATTTTATTTCATCATTTGGCCTATTTGTGGTATAAATTCTCACCCGGTTACATCGTTAACTCGCTTAAAATATATAAAGAGTTAAAAATATATAATGTTTTTTATTATTTAGTCGACGTCGTCGTTAATTTATTTAGTCGATGTCGTCGAAAAACGTATAATGTTAAAATTTTGAAAAGCGTATATACGGTTCGAATACTATAACGTTAAAATATTATAGCTTAAATAAGTGGAAATACCCTGGTATTGTTCAAATATGTTAAACCGTTTACAGCAAAAGTTTTATATGTACACCAAAAGTTTGATATATACAGCAAAAGTTTGTGCATACATAACAAAATGATAAAATACTATGGCTGCTGCTGCTCGTGCTGCTGCTCCTGCTGTTGCTCCTGCTACTGATGCTGATCCTATTCCGCATCTGTAATGAAGGGTCGTGGAGGTAACCCGTCACGCTGTCGGCGCTCCTGCAGCTCCGCAGCCACCCACTCCAAAAGATAGTTGTTCCTTTCAACGTCGCGACGTAGTCGCTGATATGATGGGTCAGGACCGGGCCAAATATATCGTGGGAACTGAGCCGCCCCGGGTGGTCCACGCGGCTGTGGTGGCTGCGGAATGATGACGGCTGGCTCATGCGCCTCCGGCACCTCCGGATCGCGCGGGGGAAATACCGGATCGAACTGTGCCGGCAGCTGTGTAAGCTGGTATTGCTCGTCGTTCTGATTCTTAAATCGCTTCCCGCATGGGAATTCTTTGGTAACGTGCATTCCGGATACTGTGTTCATCCCCATCCGCTTCGGCTGTTTCGCCGGGCCTACACGGTCGCGGTCATTCTCCGGATGATAGCCCCATATCTATCGTATCCACCTTCACCCCCGTATCCACCTTCACCCCCGTATCCACCTTCACCCCCGTATCCGTAACCCGGATACAATTGCTGCGTCGGGTAATATGGTTCATCAACAGGTGCATTCTCAACACCGTATCCACTTTGTTGCACGTACGGAGATTCATACCCGTATCCGTAATTCGGATACACTTGATGCGCCGGGTAATTTGGTTCATCAACATGTGGAGTGGGAGTCTCGTTCAAGTCTGAAACTGTGTTTTTTGATCAACAGGGACTCCAGACACAACCTCCTCCTCCTCATTGGCATCATTTGCTCCCCATGTGTCGTTAGAATAGCGATTAAATTCTCGTTCCAAAATGATGACATTTTAACAATATTTGCGGTACTACGAGGAAATGAAGATATACAAAACAAATGAATTGAACAAACTTGATGAGATGATAGAACAAATGAAGATATACAGATGATGAAATGAGATTATTGAAGTCGAAGGCAGAGGATATGCATGGCTAAATAGACTTTTGAATTTACAATCATACGCAGCGTATAGCTCTATACTCTACGTATAGCTTTATTCACGTGCCTAGACAACATCATATCAGTGTCAAATCAGTCTGACATACGCTGCGTATAGGTCTATACGCAGCGTATGTACATAAAGTAAGACGCTGCGTATAGATCTATACGCAGCGTATGTCAGACTGATTTGACATGGTACTAGGTTTGACTGTCTGGTCGTGTACCTGCCCTTTACATACGCTGCGTAGAGACCTATACGCAGCATATAGAGGTAACCCTATACGTGCGTATAGGTCTCTACGCAGCGTATGTAAACCCTAAGTGTGTAGATAGCCTGCCAAGGTGTGCAAATAGTTAGAGTTTTTCAATTAACCCACAAATTACGTGCTTTTTGAACACCACTATATTTGTGATTTGATGTAATCCTATATGCGGATGTGATCCATTAGTGTTTCCTACTGGTTCTTGTAAGGCCTGGTCTATTCGCACACGGCCTTTGTCTTTTTGCACACTCAAAGCGGGGCGCTTTGAGTGTGCAAAAAGACAAAAAGCGTTGGCAGGTGTTTGTGTTGTTTTTTTTTTTTTTGAAATAGGTGGGATGTGGGTTAGTTTGGTAGTGTTAGTCAGTCCTTGTATGTTGACCTTGGCCAAAACGCCCTGCTATGGCCAAAGCGGGGCGCTTTGAGTGTGCAAAAAGACAAAAAGCGTTGGCAGGTGTTTGTGTTGTTTTTTTTTTTTTTTTTTGAAATAGGTGGGATGTGGGTTAGTTTGGTAGTGTTTTTTGGAGGAAAAAATTGTATTTGAGTTTTATTATTATTATAAAATATTAGTTACATATAATTCATAGTTGTTTTATAATTACGTTTTTTTACGTCATTATTTTTATAGAACGTATATAATATAAGTGCGTCTTTATAAACTGTTAACCTAGTTTATTTTGTTAAATTAAACGAACACGTTAAATAAAATGTACAGAAAGCCATAAGAATTAAACGTAAACAATCCAAAACCAACGTGATGTAAATAGAAGATTAACTGCAATATATATCAGTTTGTACATACAAAACAAAAAGGTACAACTGAGTACATAATACATAACAAATCACTATACAAACAAACTAAGGTACTAATCCTCGTGCGGTGGGGACGGTGGGAGGGGAAGTGGAGGCAACCCAGCGAGCTCTCGTAGAGAAACGAGCGTCTCGACGATCCAGTCAATGTGTGCGCCCTGGCGTCTGAGGCGCCGGTCGAAGTCCCGAGCCACCTCACGCTCTACCGGAGGCAGGTCAGCGTAAACGTGCTGCGGGTACTGTGGCGGCTCAGGAGCTGGCTGAACTGGTGGTACCGGGATCTCCTCGACATGCTCCTCCTGAGCCGGATCCTCTAATACAGGCTGAGCCTGAGGCTGAGCCTAAGCCTCAGCCTGAGGCTGGCCCGGGAACTGATCGAGTCCCAGAGCCTGTAGCTGAGCCTGCCGAGCGGCCGCCTGAATATCAGGAGGGGCTAACACTCCAGGCCTCACCTCAATAACAACCGGGATGACCTCCGGCACCACCTCCGGATGCCAAATCAGCCCGTCACCTCCCTTAAACCTCAAACCAACATCAAAGGTACGGGTGATCTGCATGGAAGATACTGACGCGCGGCCCAACCTGGTAGACGGGACCGGATCGGACAGCTCCGGATCATGCTCGGGCACGAGCCCTAGCGAGCGTGCAATGGCGGTGATGTATGAGCCAGTGTGCACGTACCCGCGGAGTTGCCGGTGGTATGCTGTGGCAAAGTAATCTGCCAGGCAGGCTGCTAGATCGCAGGGCTGGCGGCGCAGTAGGCAGTATAGAAAGAAAAGGTCATTGAGGTTGACCTTCTCCCTGCTGGCACCCCGCGACACGATAGTTGACGCGATAACATGGTGCAGGTATCGGTACAAGGGGTCTCTAATGGTGGTGGCCTTTTGCCAGGATTTCCCAAAGGGAACCCTGGAAATGGCCCTCCAGAAACTGATAAGCGTCTGCCTGTCCATCGCCGTAACCGCCTGCGTATATAAATCAGTATCAAGCTCGAGCTCAGTGTACAAACCTGTATGGACAGCAAACTGCCGCACACTCATCTGAAACTCCTGACCGGCGAGACGGAATGTAACCTCATGGACTGGAAAAGCCGGGTCCTCCACGTAATCCGCCGGATGCGGCGCGTATGTAAACGTGGAAAGAAACTCGACCGTAAGCTCAGGGTACGAGTCCTCCATCGCTAACTCAAATAGGCGCGACCAAGGAGTATCCAGTCCAACTATATCATGCGCCCGCGCGGCCTCTCCCACGATGTCCAGCAGGCCCCAGTCTATCCCAACGTACGCCCCAATCTCTATGGTGCGCAACCTAGCGCATCTCCCCCTCGCCCGTGACCCCTGCGGAAACTGCAGGTACGGACATGCCGGCTCTCCCTCCTCTCCCACATCTCCCTCAGCCTCCATATGCTCAATCTCGTCATCGGAGGAATCCATCCCTGCACGTTGAAAAGATAATATTAAATATAAAATAATAAACAAATAAACAAATAATATTACTAAACAATTTAAATAATAAACAAATAATATTAAATATAAAATAATAAACAAATAATATTAAACAAATAATATTAAACAAGTATTATTAAACAAATAATATTAAACAAATAATATTAAACAAGTATTATTAAACAAATAATATTAAACAAATAATATTAAACAAATATTATTAAACAAATATTATTAAACAAATAATATTAAACAAATATTATTAAACAAATATTATTAAACAAATAATATTAAACAAATAATATTAAACAAATATTATTAAACAAATAATATTAAACAAATAATATTAAACAAATATTATTTAACAAATAATATTAAACAAATAATATTAAACAAAAACAAATAATATTAAACAAATATTATTTAACAAATAATATTAAACAAATAGTATTAAACAAAAACAAATAATATAAAAAAAATAATAAACATGAACCACAGCGCCGCGCTTTAGCCTCGGCGCGGCGCTTTGGTTCTTCGTGATGAAGAACAGCACCAGCAGATCCTCCATACCCGCCCCAATCAACACATATTTCAACATGTACATTAAACGAAAACGATTAAGGCTGTTCGATCTTACCTTTTAGCGGTTGAATGCTTGAAAACGAAGATCTCCGGCTCAGAGTGTGTGAAATCGCACCTTAGTGTGTGTTTTTGTGTTTAAGTTTGAAATGGGGGAGAAGCTGCCCCGCTTTGGTTTAAACGAGGGATCGAAGCGCCCCGCTATGGCCATAGCGCGGCGCTTTGAGGTCAAAGCGGGGCGTTTAGGGCCTTTTTTTATTTTTTTTTAAATTGTTTTTAATTCACAAATGCGTCGATAATAGTCTAAAATTTACGATTTTTCCATTATACATCATTTTTTATTATATATGGACTATACTGCAAGTTCCGGATCAAATCGGTTACGTGTGATGTCTTATTCCGTTATATCGTATCATTTTGGTTTGAAAGCACAAGTACTCCTGTGAGAGGTGTTATGTGTATCAGCCGCCTACGGTACATGAAATGACGTATTTTTTCATTAATTGGTGTATTATGATGTATATTGTCATTAATTGTAGTATTATGATGTATATTGTCATTTTTGGTCGTGTCGGTGACATTCGGTTTTTAACGTGATGTAACGCATATATTGAACAAACACAAACGTGATTATTATTAAACACATTTAACATACATCGTGAACATATGGGGTTATATTAAGGTCAGGGGCACGATACGTAAGCATTTCGTACGCGTTGATCTGATCCCTGTATAATGTATGCCAGGCTGCTGCGCGCTCTGTTCTGTTCGCTGTCCAAAGTAGGTTTGGGGGAGGCATTGGATAACAACCTCCAAGCTCTACATGTATGAAATGCCCATGGTCGACGAACACAACCGCAACCACCAGGTGAGGTTTCTCAGCTTCGTTTGGCCCGCCCAGCAGAGGGAAAATTGTATCGCTCCCACGCATGTCGAAGGTGTGAACAATCACACCGTATCGTTGGGCAATAAGAAACCCCGTCTCAGGCATCGTCATGTAATTTTCGATATCTGCTCGTCCCACCCCCTTGAAATCGATCCGTCTAAGTAGCGCATCATAATGTCCTATGTTTTCCGGATCGAAAAACTGCCTCCAAAGCGATTCGTTCGTACGTAAATCCTTTATAAGTTGTTTCTGGATCATCAAATATGAATTTTGTTTCACTCCTAACCCAACAGCCACCGATCGAAACCCACAATGACCATCTGGTTTCACGTCCTTTATTCTAACGATGTATGGATGGATCACTTCGGGAATCTGAGATGCGTAGTTGCGGATCGCTATATCCCTCTTAGGACCGAGCTTGATCATCGGGAAATCAGGGTGTAGGTTGATCGTCTGAGGCTGTGACGGTGATATGTACGAGCTGTGACGGGGAAGATCGTCTGAGGCCTCGACCCAAGTTTCTCCCGACGGAATGTACGCGCTTTTTCTAGCGGCTTCAACCTTTCTTTCTTCCTGCGTTTTCAATGTTGGGCGACCACGAGTTTTCTTCAGAACAGCAGGAGGTTTTTTGTTATTGTTCCCTGGATTGAGGATTTGCTGAAACTTTTCAAAGAAGCTCCTTTTCACTTGAGGGGGTGTTGGATCGATCTTTTGTTTCAATTTTTCAAATTCTGCGTCTACATCGATATCCTCTATGTTTTTCTTTGCAGGCTTGAAGTCAAGCTTCTTCCAGAACACGTCTATGTGTGTGATCCGGAGTTGCTGACCTGTGGTTGAAAACAAATTAGGTGGCAAAATCAAAACGAGAAAGGTCAAAGATATTAATTACCTTTATTTTCCAACTTTTCCAAACGACAGGCACATGGCAAACCACAGCTGGTAAAAAGTTGGCAACCACAGCTTGCACCGTAGGCTCTCAACCCGTCTTCCTTACGTTTTAGTTCCCTACTCAAAAGCTCAATCGCATATATTGAAACCTTTCTGAGAATATATGCAAGCATGGGCTGCTTCTTGTGGTGAGTCATCACTTTTCGGAGGCTTGTTTCAAAGCTACTACTAATCTCGGTGTATTGTCTATCAACAACATGATCAACATACAGTACAAGTTTATCCAGTGTGTTGCGATGACTTGGAAAGTGACTTTTTAGTGTTGCATGCATGCCCTCAACCCTGTTGGTCGTAGTTTGGTGAAAGTTGATAGTTTTGTTAATCCAGCATGATACAAACTTTTCACGGTACAGATCCAACCAGGATTTCTTCAAATAATCAAAAACCTCTAAAATTAAAAAAAAACG
The DNA here is from genome assembly GCA_030545235.1 of Helianthus tuberosus. Lineage (NCBI taxonomy): Eukaryota > Viridiplantae > Streptophyta > Magnoliopsida > Asterales > Asteraceae > Helianthus > Helianthus tuberosus. The sequence continues at coordinate 97,319 of JARYGA010061384.1, forward strand.
TAAATAGTCAGTTTTTGTTATTATATAAAATTTGAACATAATTATGTAAGAAATACCTACGTTCACGGTCATCTTCTTTCAGCTGTGCTTCAAGGTTTTCCAAGTTATACTTGTATATTTCCTCGGTCGTAGACTCGCACAATAACCAAAATCTACGTACGAATTCTTTCCATTCCTTGTCAGAGAATTTCTTCTTGCTGTTCTTATTAATATTTTGTTGAATATGGAACCGACAAAGATACTTATGCGCTTTTGGAAAAACTTGTTCACACACGTTCATTAGCGCAAAATCCCTGTCTGTTAAAATCACGCGCGGTTCCATACATCCTACCAGCATAGACTTGATCCTCTGCAACACCCATAGGTAGTTCTCTGACTTCTCAGCGGAAATTACCGCACAAGCAGCCGTAAAGGATTTGTTTGTCGACGTCTTGCCTACGACTTGAACAAATGGCAGGTTGTACATGTTCGTTTTGTAGGTGGCGTCAATCATTAGCACATGCGGGAAGGCACACCACATAGTGAATGATTTTTCGTGAACAAAGAAGACATCTTCAACTTCGTTCGATATCTCATTTGTGCGCATGTAATAAGTGGAATTTTTTTCGAGAAGAATGTTTTCAAGTTTTTGCATCGGAGACTTACCGACATTTTTTTCGGCTTTGATCTTCTGAACAGCGTTGTGTATATCTTTCGGAATAAGCTTTCTAGCCGGATTGTTTTTTGTCAGCGTTCGCCAGATACTTTGGTTGGGAATGTCTTGTTCTGCCAGCTCCTTAACCAGTTTTTTATCCTCCGAAGAAAGCCTTCTCGCATACGCGTGACCCTCTAAGTTTTCAATAGGAGTGTGGTTATGCTTCGCCTTCGTCACCTCGATCCTCCAAACACTTCCGGATGATTCCGAAAACCCGATCATCTCGAACGGGCAGCCTATTTTCTTGCTACCCGTTTTCCTCTGTGTAGCTATACTCTTATGCTCCCCACCAAAAGTACATTGAAACCAAATCTTGTAATTCTCTCCTCTTTTATTCGACCTCTTAATCACAATGAGGTAACCGTTGTCTTTTGCCGTGTCTTGTACCCAACGCACCAACTCTTTACGTGAAGAAAAGGTCTGCGTTGTATCAAACGAAAACGAAAACGTAACCGGGTAACAGCCTTCCTCGTCAACAGACACATCCCCCGGCTCACCATCGTCACCGAGGTCCGAATATACTTGATGTTCAAAGTTGTGCTCGCCACCTTAACCGAAATTCGAATAACCTTGTAAGCTCTGTTGACAACCGTAACTGTCGTTTGGACCACACTCCTGCTGTACAAAGCTGTACTCGCCACCGTAACCGAAATTCGAATAACCTTGTTGTGCGTAAGGGTCCTCCACAGGGGTATTCAAATCCAGCGTCACCGTGTTATCACGATAACGAATGCCAGATACAACCTCTGCCTCTCTCAAGTTGGACGAGACCGGTTTCTCATACGAGTCAGAAATAGCGGTCCCCTCGTAAGAATCAGGAACAACTGTCTCGTCAGAATATTGACCGAAAATATAGTTGTTTAACCACGACATCGTTTTTTCAAGAGATGTAACTAATAGAGCAAAGAAAATCGACAAACAACAAAATCACGCGTATGTTGAATGTTCCAAAATCAATATAGTAGAGTAACAATATCGCATAAAACTTGAATGTTGTGTCTGAGCAGGTGAGGCCTTTTTAAAGTGAAAATTTGAGGTCGAAGCGTCGCGCTATGGCCAAAGCGCGGCGCTTAGGGTTCACGAGACTCTGCAACATCGTATCACCTTTATGTCTCTGCAACTCATGTCAGTCAAACGATCAAATCACCTTTTGTCGACCGAAGCGCCCCGCTATGGCCATAGCGGGGCGCTTCGAGGTGTGAAAATAATTTCTTTCGTGTGGAAATAGCATGACCCTCTTGCAAATGTCTTCTCACTTCAGGTACTGACCTATCGTTTTTATGATTAAAGCTTTTTTGGCTGTTTATAAAGAAACATTTAATGGTTAGGTAAAATTTCTAAAGATGGGAGGGGCTTCTAGAATTCGATATACTGTACAACACATTTATGTAATGGTCATGTCACTCAAGTAAACGTATGAAAACTGGCAGCCACATGTTAGAAATGTGACGTGTAGATTTTTTTTTGACAGGTGAACTTATTTTGTAGGTATTCACACCCTCTCGGGGACCCTAACCAAGATCTGACCCAGACTACCATCTTCACACGAGTTACCTCGCTGGAGTAATGGCTGGATAAAACCGGGGCGGCTCAGGCTCGAACTTGCGCAACATTGACTAACAAGCGCTTACCATCATTGTCTGGTCCCCACACCTTTCGCTACACCCGGGAGTCGAACCGAAGTCTCCAAAGTAACCAACAGGCCCAACTCCCAACTGAGCTGGGGTGGGGGGATTGATTTCTCAACAATGAGGATTCACTGACCATTCATCAATGAAGAGTATCACCGATGACAATTCTTCAACGAACAAGACCTATTGGTATTACCTACGTATACAATTCCCATGGAGGGAATAGGGGCTTCACAGTCATTGGCTGAAATGGGCGGCCGACCCTTTCCTGTTGGACCAACCAGATTATTATTTTACACACGCTTTAAAATTACGCTTTTGCCCCGGAATAGTGTTTCCCTGCCATTGGTTCAAATGGGCTGCAAACAATACCCATTGGACCAACTAGTTTACTATTTTATACCCACTTTAAATTTACGGTTTGGCCCCCCGTTAAAAATGCGTTTTTGCCCCAACTTCAAAATACATTTACCCTTTTGCCCCGAGCTAAAAAATACGATTTCGCCCTCGGTAAAAAATTACGCTTTTACCCTCAGCCAAAATTATGTTTTCGCCCCAGTTCAAAATAAAATTTTGTTTTTCCCCCTGGCTCAAAATTACGATTTTATACCAATTTATTATTTTATACCAACTTTAAAATTACGGTTTTGCACCCAGTTTAAAATTACCTCTTTGCCCACAGTTCAAAATATAATTATGCTTTTGTCTCCAGCTAAAATTTACGATTTTCCCCTCGGTTCAAAATTATGATATCACTCTCAATTCAAAAAAAAAGTTTTTGCCCACAGTGCTAAATAAAAAAAAATTGTTTTCCCCTAGCTAAAAATTACGATTTTACTAAAAAAAATATGACTTTGCCCTGAGCTAAAAATCGTGTTAAGGAGCTGCCTAACACTCACTTATTAGTCCTTACAAATTACTGTTTTGCCCTGAGCTCAAAATTGTGATCTTGTTATCGTTTTACTTTTTCTTTCTACCAAAACTATAGTACTGTTTTTTTTATTGGTTGAGAATTATTCGGCTGTCGTCCCGCAACGCGGGCGGAGCATCACCTAGTGAGAAACATATCTAACTAAAAAATTGAATAAAAAATATATAGAAAATCAAAATAAATGTCGATAATAGTTGAAGGATTAACGATGACTATCCGGACCACCCATGAATTTGAGATCATCATCGACAGATTACTAACAGATACTACTACTAAATGAAAAACATATCTCTTTATACAAACATATTACAATGAAAAGAATAATCATAAATTTAACTGGCTAGTGATGTAGATAACCAACTTATGATAGTGATAAAACATCTGAGTTGAGATTCCGTACAAACAGTGCTAACTGTAAGAACCGTATGAATATATCTGAGCCATTGATAGTCTAAATCAAGGGTTGATATTGATTACAAATAAAACCCTATAATTAATAAATAATACTATCAAGTTAGGGGTATTTTAGTGATTTAGTCATTTCCCATAAAATACTAATTCCACCAAGTTTTTTAAACTAAAATAACTTTTATATATTTTATTATTTTTGAAAAAAAGTTATACCATAAAATCAAGATTTTTTTTTATCTTTAATATAAGTACCATATTGCTATACTTTTTCTTATTTATAAAAATGACTTTAAAAAAAGTTATAAAAAGTTGTTTTATAATTTTGCTCATTATGTAGTTGGAATGTGCTAATATGAAAATGTATTGTGTTGATTTTATACTTAAGTTCTTATTTTATTATGTAATTCTTATGTGCTGTTATTTTTTTTTCCTTTTGTGTTGTTATTGGGAGCATATTTATAAATAAATTTGTTTTCTACTAGTTACGTAATAGTATGTGTTATTTACAAAATTAAAACAAAAACATGAAATTGTGCTAGTATGTAACAATATGTGTTGTTTATAAAATAAAAAAAATGAAAATGTGCTAGTTATGTAATAGTTATGAAATTGTGCTAGTATATAACAATATGTGTTTATAAAATTAAAATAACATGAAATTGTGCTAGTATGTAGTAGTATGTGTTGTTTATAAAATAAAAAAAAATTGTGCTAGTATAGAACAATATGTGTTGTTTATAAAATTAAAAAAATGAAATTGTGCTAGTTATGTAATAGTATCTGTTGTTATTTTTTTTTTCCTTTTGTGTTGTTATTGGGAGCCTATTTAGAAATAAATTCGTTGGAAGGTCGTTTTATTATTGTGCTAATGTTGCTTATGTTGGTGTTACCGTCGGATGCCCAGACGGTGGTGTTAAGAGAGTGCTAATGTCGTTATTTGATTGTGATAATATCGTTTTTTTATTGGGCTAATGTCGTTATTTCATTGTGCTAATTTCGTTTTTTGATTGTGCTAATGTCATTGATAATGGAAGTTCCTTTTTTGATTGAAACGAGAATGCTGATAATGTGGATGGTCTTATGTTATGCTAATGTCGATTTTTGATTGTGCTAAGGTCGTTGATAATGGAAGTTCCCTTTTTTTATTGAAAGGAGAGTGCTAATAATGGAAGTTCTTTTTTTGATTGTGCTAATGTCGTTTATGTGGGTGTGCTTATGTTTTTTTTGTTGGTGGTTCCTGCAGGTTAGTTTGATCTGATATGTTACAAAATTCAACTTTTGGTTTGAATTAATCTGGATA
>JARYGA010061385.1:0-58949 GCA_030545235.1 Helianthus tuberosus
ACTTTTTTTTTGGACACTGTGTAGCCGTCCATCCGAAAAGCCCTCATGTGGTCGTCCCTGCATAAAATAATTAGCATGATAAGCATTTCTCCTTTTTTGTGTTGTTGAATATTCAAGCAAACTGATTGCATGTTTGCATTTCAGAATCTAACCGTGCCTCATAGTTTCTTCTCTCACTTTTATGTGGTGGGCACTTTGTGGACGACTATGCTGCTTGTTGCAGTATGGTCTTATGCAATCATGATCGATCAGCAGGATCACCCTAACAAATCTTTGCCGGTGTACTACGATGTTTGGCTATCCGTATTTATGCTTTCGCTGATGGAAGCTCAAGTTGTGCGACGCTTTTATGAGTCCGTCAACGTTTTTAACTACAGCCCATCAGCTCGATTGCCTATCAGTACTTATTTATTGGGCGTACTGTAAGTTTTACACATGCGCAACTATTTATTTTTCCCAAAATGGTATTACTTTGAGAAGGTGTGGATTAGGGATGAGCATTTGGTACTGGGTATCGGTACCGTACCGGTACCGAATTTCCCGTACCGAATTTTTTCGGTACCAGTACCCATTTTTGGCATTTTCGGTATCGGTACCGGTTCGGTACGGTACCGGTAAAATACCGAATTTTACCTTCAAATCCCGTACCGTACCGTACCGAATATTTCGGTACCGGTAGCCAGTTTTGACGAATTTCGATATCAGTATTTTTGGTACGGTACCAATACTACGCTTATCCCTAGTGTGGATTGAGTGGTAGTGGTGCACAAATCGGGTTTTTTTAAAAACCGGGTTTCGGGTAGGATCGGGTTCCGGTAGGATCGGGTTTTACAAAATCGGGTTTTTTTAAAAACCGGGTCGGGTCCGGGTCCGGGTTTTCTACCAAAAATGTATACCCTATATACCCGGGTTCGGGTAGGGTTTTATAAAACCCGGGTATTATAATACCCTATTTCCGGGTTCGGGTCCGGTTCGGGTATTCATCGGGTAGGGTTCGGGTATGCATCGGGTTGGGAAAAAACCCGCACCGGGTATTAAAAAAACCCGACCGGAACTATGCTTATAAAATGTATCAAACATAACTCTCACACATAGACATCAAATCTATTGATAAACAGAGGCACAATTTATAGTTCTTCATGTGGTTATTCTTGAACTTTATAAACAGAGGCACAATTTATTAAATACAAAAACTAATAATGATATTAAACAAACAAAGAAAATAGAAGGGCCAACATATATTGGCATATTTGTTTCCACTTGTAATGAAATATACTAAATAATTAAGTAGCGGTGGCAAATATCATTAGAAACCTAATAATTAAACAAGATTACATCAAAGTGCATACATAATTTTGTTAAATCATAAGAACTAGAAGTCTTAATGCATACATAATTAAACAAGATTACATCAAAATCGGGTTTTTTAAAAACCGGTTCCGGGTATTTATAAAACCCGGTTCCGGGTTCGGGTTCGGGTATTTATAAAACCGGGTTTCGGGTATAAACCGGGTATAAAAAAAACCGGTTCCGGGTTCGGGTTTTAGATCAAATATGCATACCCGGTCCCTACCCTACGGGTAGGGTCGGGTTCGGGTTCGGGTATAAAAAACCCGGGTTTTATAATACCCGGTTCCGGGTTTTTTTTTTGGGTCCGGGTCCGGGTTTTTTGTGCACCACTATTGAGTGGTGGTCCGAAAATACGGAGGTGTGCCGTAGAGGTCCGAAAATGGGCTAGTATACAACATATAAGATATTCATGTATGTAATAAATAAATAGGGTTAAATTATTGTAGAAATGATTTTTAACATACAAATTGGCTTAACGTGAGAAGTGAATGAGTGATTTTTTTTTTTTTGAAATTTTTTCCCATTTTATTAATCACGTATATTAGTTCCAGAATCTATTGTTTTTTTTTTTGTATATTTACACTAGTAGAGCAATTACGAAATCACTCTACTAGTGTAAGATCACGATTTTTTAAAATTTTGCAATTAAACATCATATTTAAGTAGTTGGAAAAAAAAAAAAAAAAAAAGTTTCCTTCACTTCTGGTGTTAAAACCCATTTGTATTTAATCTTTACACTATATATATTTAATATATAATCATGAAATCAATCAAAAGAAGATCCTTGTATTTTTCTAGTGCATTAAACAACTTTCAAGAAAAAGTCATATTGTCACATGGTCTTAAGCAATGTTTTAAAAACCGGTTTTTAAATCAAACCGTATTAGGCTAAAAAATGGTTCAACCGGTTGAACCAGGTTGTTTCGAGCGGTTCAACCGGGTTGACTAGCTAACTCTATAATTTCATAAATTACAAAAAATCATTCAATTTTCCAATAAGCTCTTTTAAATGAAAGTGTACGATATGTAATTAAGTCATTTGAGTATTGAATACATCAAGTTCACGATCGCATAAAAGATGAGATTCACTATTATCGTCATCCTTATCAACTAGAGGATAACTATTTTCGTTTCATACAATATTAAATAAGAACTTTTAGTTACGAATAATCATAATATATAAAAATTATGTAAGATAAGTAACATATATAATAAAAATAAGTAACAACCCAAACTAAAATAACCCTGGGCCGGTACTGATATTACGTTTCAAACCGGTATACCGGATTTTACGGCCGGTACAAACCTTATGTCGTTTCACTTATTTACCGGGGTGTTTCGTACCGGATTTATGTTGAGCATGATAATCAGAAAATATTGAATTTGATAGGAGAAACTGTTCTTGCTTTGATTTCATAAAAAAAACGTATACAATGGAAGGAATATATATAAAGTTTCATGTCCACAAACTAGGAAACTCTATCAAGGTAGAAACATAAAATACGGCTTTAACTTTGGTGAGGTAATCATCTATTTTTACCAAGGATGTGAGGAGAATTGTCTCTGATCCTTAATTGCCTCAATATATATATATATATTCCTTTTTTCTAAAACTCCCCCTCAAGTTGAGTAGTGGGGTTTCTAAAATTCAACTTGTCTAGACAATCATAAAAAACTTTTTCGTTGTTGGTTAAGATGTTTGCGAGTTGTTCTTCGGATGAGACAAATGGAAGTTCAATGATGCCGGCCTCTATTTTTTCTTTGATGAAGTGCCTATCCACTTCAACATGTTTTGTTCGATCATGTTGCACTGGATTTTCTAAAATTTGAATGGCTACCTTATTATCACACATAAGTTTGATAGTTTTATTTGGAGGAAAACCAATCTCTGTTAGAAGTTTTTGTATTCACAAGATTTCCGCTACACCTCGTGCAATTCCATGGAACTCGGCTTCAGCACTTGAGAGAGCTACCACCTTTTGTTTTTTCCTTCTCCAAGGACTAGATTTCCATCTACCATAGTGAAGTATCCTGATGTTGACCTCCGGTTATCTTTACTTCCTGTCCAATCTGCATCTGTATATCCTTGAATCTCTAGGTGCTTATTTGTTTTAAATATGATGCCATGCCCAGCTGTACCTTTGAGATACCTTATAATCCTCCAAACTGCCTCCATGTGACTCACTTGAGGTTGATGCATAAATTGACTAACCACTCCCACTGCATAGGCTATATATGGCCAAGTATGAGAGAGATATACTAGTTTCCCCACCATTTTTTGATACCTTTCTTTATCAGCTAGTTTTGCTCCTTCTTCCATGTGTAATCAATGATTTACAGTCATTGGAGTGTCTGCTGGTTTGCATTCAATCATTCCAGTTTCAGCTAACAAATCTAGAATATATTTTTTCTGGCAAATAAATATTCCTCGCTTGGATCTTAGAACTTCAATTCCAAGAAAATACTTGAGTTTTCCCAAGTCTTTCATTTCAAACTCCGTGAACAAGTTTTCTTTTAATCTTGACATTTCCTCGTGATCATCCCTTGTAATTATCATATCATCAACATAAATAATTAAACAAGTCACAAGAAATCCCCTTCTTTTTAAGAACAATGTGTGATCAGAATTGCTTTGTTTAAAGCCATATTTTTTCGTAGCAATAGTGAATCTCCCAAACCAAGCCCGTGGAGACTGCTTAAGCCCATAGATCGACTTCTTCAATTGACATACTTCTCCTGTTTTGAAGTCTCCAGTGAACCCTAGTGGAGCTACCATATAAACCTCCTCCTTTAATTCTCTGTGTAAGAAAGCATTCTTTACATCAAACTGGTGCAGTGGCCAATCCTTGTTAGCCGCAATAGAAAGAAACACCCTAATTGTATCGAGTTTTGCTACTAGAGAGAAGGTTTCTGAGTAATCAATCCCGTAAGTTTGTGTGTACCCTTTGGCCACCAATCGGGCTTTATACCTTTCAATGGTACCATCGGGTTTGTGTTTAATAGAAAACACCCAACGACATCCTACCACTTTCTTTCCTATTGGAAGCTTCCCTTTTTTCCATGTATCATTTTTAACTAGTGCCTTCATCTCTGTCTCCATTGAATCCTTCCACACTTCTGATGCTAAGGCTTCCTCAACAGTGGCTGGAATTTCTTCTGAGTATAATGAGGAATCAAATGCCTTGGCTGTCACACCCCCAAAATCCACCTGCGGAGCACCACCGCTTGGGGGCGTGACTGACCAGGATCCAGCCACCAATCATATTGAACAAGCATATAAGTAGTTATAAAAATCCAACCAATACAATTGGTGTTCAAACAAAACATAGTTGAGTTGCAAGCGGAAGCATAAGTCTTAAATCAAAGCATAAGTTTAATTGTTCCATAGTTTAATGTGGACACACAGTCGTCCATATCCCACAACGATCCTCCTCCATGCAAGCTCCAGCTAAGAACCTAAGGACCTGCAAAGCATGTAGTAACGAGTCAACAACTAGTTGAGTGAGTTCACGGTTGGGTGTTCGTTTTAAGTTGTTTCGAAAACAGTTTCCTTTAGCTGGCATCCTGCCGTGGGGGTTACCCCATAGTTTAAAAACGTGACTTGTTCATTCCCGGTTACTCTGGCAATCCTGCCGTGGGGGCTACCCCGTGTTAGTTATCTGGCATTTCGGCCGTGGGGGCTACCCCATGTATCTACTAGACTCGTTACCATATCGACTGCTGACTGTAGTCATGTTTAAGTGCCCTGAAACTGTCAATGTCTATCATCATTGACGTGCCCCAGATCCATTAGTTCACGCCCGTCCTCTGCGGCACGGTGTGAGGTTTGTCAGACCTAAATAGCGCTATCTAACTAATGACCCGCTCGCCATTGGCCCGGCGATTAAGTCGATATAAAAAGGAGGGACTTCGTGATAGAGTTTTGGTCTAGTACGAGTTATCTGTCCATGAGGACGAGGAATTACATTCCTGAACCTTTGCTGTCCTACCCAAGGAGAGGACGAGGAACCCAGTTCCTTAACCCCAATTCCCGACCCCTGGGAATCCCATGCTTTGTAGAGGGTGTGAACTCACCTTGGTTTGCTCGGTAGAAAACACAGAAAGTCAAACAAGCGACGTTGAGGCTACTCACGTCCTATCATAGTTGTATCATACAATCAGGTTCGTATTCAAGTAGTGCACGTATGTCATTCACGTTAATCATGGCAGTTCATCGACATTCACATTCAATCAGTAACATATCAGGTCTGCATACTAGGCCCAAGAGTCCGGCCCAATCAAATAAGCCCATAATTAAACAAGTCCAACAGTGTGTACCCGTATATGACCCCGAGTCGCAACTAGGCGTTTGCGACTCGCAACCGGAGTCGCAACCATGGTTTCGGTCCATGCTGTTCTGGTTACGAGTCGCAACTGGACTCGCAACCTTGGTTTCGAGTCACAAGGTTTGGTGTGTTGATCCGGTGTGGTTTCGAGTCGCAACCGGGTGTTTGCGACTCGCAATCTGTGTCGCAACCGGGAGATTACGACTCATTGTGCCTGGTTTCGAGTCGCAACTGCTGGTTTCGAGTGGACATCTACTGATTCGGAACAGTGTACTATTCTGATTTCTGGTAACAGTTTGTACTAACCAACCAAATTCCTTAAACATGTTCCTTGTCTAGCAGTTTACTAAAAATGGATCAAACAATCAGGATTCAAATATTCAACCATGTTCTTATGATATTCAACCATGTTCTTCATGTTCATCAAATATTCAAAACACATTCAACGCATATCCGGATATTCATCAAACACAAACAGCCCCTATTAAACATGTTTTGCATTTTCGGACAAGGGTTATATTATCCAAACTAGATATCAAAGCTCATATTGCAACAACATGTATTCTACAATCCTTATGAACAACAACAATCTTAACATCGGTTATACAAGGAGAATCTATATTTATCATGTATGAACCTTAACAAGCAAACATGTTATCAAATCATCATCATCAACCGAAAATCATACATCATTATCAACTCAATATACCATACACATCCGGTTCACAAACATTATCAAACATACACTACACTAGTTAAGTTCTATCATTCATACTATTATTTAACATAACAAACATCATGAAAAAATCACTTAACAAGCATCATAGAAGCACTAACAAACATCATAAACACTAACCGGTTCAAGTGTGGGTTCAAAGGTGCGAGTGAGGCTTCCAACCGGTGTGTGTGAGGGACGATCCGAGAGCTTCTTACGGTTGATGATTGGATCCGAGAGTGAAGGAGAGTATTGTTGTGGTTTAGGGTTTTAGTGTGAGAGAGTAGAGAGTGTGTGTTGGAGAGTATGAATGTTGTTCAAAATGGTAACATGGCCATCTATCAAGTGTATATATATCCACTCCAAGCAATGTACCCTAGTGGGCTTCGAATTAGACTAAGGGGTGTGTGTGTGGCCCAACCGGCCTATGAGTGGTGTGGTGTTTACTCGAGACCACATGGTCTCGGGTCGGGTCCTAGTTGTTTCGGTTCCTAGACATACTCGCATACATACGATCACAACATACACATAACATGACACATGATCATATAAGTTCACATAAATCATTCATTAATTCATCAAATCAGTTAGTCACTAATCGTTCAAGCATACAACGGAAGGTTCTAAATTTCGAGTTGTCACATCATCCCCAAGTTGAAAGAAATTTCGTCCCGAAATTTGGTAGGCACTCACTGAGGAAGCTAGTTAAGTTGTTTGGTTTTCCTGGTTTTCCTGGGGTGTCACATCCACCCCCCGTTGATCTGGAATTTCGTCCCGAAATTCCGTAGCTTCGGCCTCAGTAGTGGGTGTACTGTCTGCGAACAGTTGGGGATACTTTTGTTTCATCTGATCTTCGCGCTCCCAGGTGAACTCTGGGCCGCGACGTGAGTTCCAACGAACTCGAACTAGAGGTATCCTAGTGCTCTTGAGGACCTTAACATCCCGGTCCGTGATCTCGACTGGTTCCTCGACGAATCGTAACTGCTCGTCGATCGTGAGTTCCTTCAAAGGAACTACGTGGGTCTCATCTGACGGACACTTCTTCAGATTCGACACGTGAAAAACGTTGTGAACTGCACCGAGTTCCGCTGGTAAGTTCAACCTGTAGGCCACCCTGCCTATTTTCTCAATGACCTCGAAAGGTCCAACGTATCGTGGGTTGAGTTTGCCGCGTTTACCAAAACGAACCACACCCTTCCAGGGTGAAACTTTGAGTAGTACCCGCTCCCCAACCTGGAGCTCAAGTGGTTTCCTGCCCATGTCGGCGTAAACTTTCTGACGTTCACGAGCGGCTGTCATGCGTTTTCGGATCTGAGCGATTTGCTCGGTTGTATCTACCACATATTCTGGACCAGTGATCTGACTATCTCCCACCTCTGCCCAGCAAAGAGGGGACCGGCATTTACGTCCGTACAATGCCTCAAACGGAGCAGCTCCAATGCTGGTGTGGTAGCTGTTATTGTACGAGAATTCCACAAGTGGCAGATGCTTTTCCCAGCGGTTGCCAAAGTCGATTACACATGCACGAAGCATGTCTTCTAAGGTTTGAATGGTGCGCTCGGACTGCCCGTCCGTCTGAGGATGGTACGCTGTGCTCATATCTAGTCGTGAGCCAAAGGATTTGTGCATTGCTTGCCACAGCTCTGAAGTAAATCGTGCATCTCGATCTGAGATGATGGAGGTGGGCACCCCGTGCCTCGAAACAACTTCCTTGAGGTAGATTTCTGCAAGAGTGGAGAACTTATCCGTTTCCTTAATGGCCAGGAAGTGTGCAGATTTTGTGAGTCGATCCACGATCACCCAAATAGTATCGTTCCCGCGCTGGGATCTAGGTAGGCCCGTAACAAAATCCATGGAAATTTGCTCCCATTTCCATTGAGGTATCTCTGGTTGTTGGAGCAGGCCTGATGGTTTCTGGTATTCCGACTTGACCCTAGCACAAGTCAAACACTTGCTGACGTAGGTCGCTATGTGGGCCTTCATGCTAGGCCACCAGTACGTAGTCTTGATGTCGTGGTACATCTTATCCGATCCAGGATGTACCGAGTAGCGAGACTTGTGTGCTTCGTCCATCACAAGCTCTCGTAGGTTGCCATAAAGTGGGACCCAAACGCGTCCCGTTACGTAGTAAGCACCGTCTTCCTTTTGCTCTAAGCGTTGCCTCGATCCGCGTAGGGCTTCAGCCCTGACGTTTTCCGGTTTCAGTGCTTCTATCTGAGCTGCTCGTATCTGGGAGGGAAGACTAGAATGGATCGTGAGTTGTAAAGCTCGCACGCGCTTAGGCGCAGTGTCCTTCCGACTGAGAGCGTCAGCCACAACATTGGCTTTGCCCGGGTGATATCTGATTGCGCACTCGTAGTCATTCAGAAGTTCGACCCATCGTCGTTGCCGCATATTCAGTTCCTTCTGCTTGAAGATATGCTCGAGGCTCCTGTGGTCGGTGTAGATGGCGCACTTGGTACCATACAGGTAATGTCGCCATAACTTAAGTGCAAAAACGACAGCTCCCAGCTCTAGGTCGTGCGTCGTGTAGTTCTTTTCATGAACCTTGAGTTGGCGTGAAGCGTAGGCTATAACTTTATCTCGTTGCATCAACACGCAACCAAGACCTTGAATCGATGCGTCGCAGTAAACCACAAAGTCGTCTGTGCCTTCCGGCAAGGAAAGGATAGGGGCGCTACAAAGTCTATCCTTTAGATGCTGAAATGCCAACTCCTGTGCGTTTCCCCAGCGATAGATAACGCCCTTCTGCGTTAGTGAGGTGAGGGGCTGTGCAATCTTAGAAAAATCCTTTATGAATCTCCGGTAGTATCCCGCCAAACCCAAGAATTGGCGAATTTCCTTTGGTGTACGAGGTGCAGGCCAGTTCTTTATCGAGTCTACCTTGGATGGATCAACGTGAATCCCATCCTTGTTTACCACGTGGCCTAGGAAATGGACTTCTCGAAGCCAGAAGTCGCATTTCGAGAACTTTGCATAAAGCTGCTCTGTTCGAAGGAGTTCCAGAATAAGTCGCAGATGCTGCTCATGTTCCTCCCGATTCTTGGAATAGATCAGGATGTCGTCGATGAAGACTATAACGAACTTGTCCAAGTAAGGCTTGCACACTCGGTTCATCAAGTCCATGAAAACCGCAGGTGCGTTTGTCATCCCAAAAGGCATGACCAAAAACTCATAGTGCCCGTAACGTGTTCTAAAAGCTGTCTTGGAGACGTCCTCTTCCCGGACTCTCAGCTGGTGATAACCCGATCTCAGATCGATCTTCGAATAGTAGCTCGATCCCTGCAACTGGTCGAACAAGTCGTCGATACGCGGTAGAGGATAACGATTCTTCACCGTCACCTTGTTGAGTTCTCGGTAATCGATGCACATTCTGAAGGTACCGTCTTTCTTCTTCACAAATAGCACTGGAGCTCCCCAGGGCGATGAGCTAGGACGAATAAAACCCTTATCCAAGAGTTCTTGTAGTTGCGTGGAGAGTTCTTTCAACTCTGATGGAGCCAATCGATAAGGTGCACGAGCTATGGGCGCAGCTCCAGGAGCTAGTTCGATCTGAAACTCGACTTGGCGATGAGGCGGAAGACCAGGTAATTCCTCAGGAAATACCTCTGGGTAATCGCGTACAACTGGAAAATCTTCTATCTTCTTCTCTTTCTCCGTGGTGTCAGTAATAAGAGCCAAAATGGCGGTGTGGCCCTTTCGCAAGTACTTTTGGGCCTTAAGGAGAGAAATGACGTTCTCAACAGCACTCCTCTTGTCGCCATGAATCATGAGAGGTTCACCATCGGGACCTGGAATACGGACAACCTTCTCGTTGCAAAGAATCTCTGCTCGGTGTTGGGATAACCAATCCATCCCAATGACAACGTCGAAACTACCCAAGACGATAGGAATGAGGTCGATGGAGAAGTTCTGGTCAGCGAGAATAAGTTTACAACCCTTGACTACGTGTGTGGCTTCTAAACTCTTACCATTTGCTAGCTCTACGGTGTGCTTGTTGTTCAAAGGTGTTGGAATACGCTTAAGCATTCGACTAACTTCTAGTGACACGTAGCTAGTATCGGCACCCGAATCAAATAAAACTGAAACATAAAAGTCGTCGAGAAGGAACTTACCCGCCACAACATTGGGGTCGTTCCTTGCTTCACCTTGGCCGATCACAAACATTCGCCCCCTGGCGCCATTGTTGTTGTTCCCATTGTTACCATTCCCCTGATTGTTGTTATTGTTGTTGTTGTTGTTGTTGTTCTGGTTCCTGTTCAGTTGGGGACAATCTCTCTTGAAGTGGCCCTCAGCTCCACACTGAAAGCACCCTTTGTTATCACCCTGTTGCTGTTGCTGGCGCTGGTTCTGTTGAGCTTGCTGACGATTCTGATTGGCGGGGTATAAGCTCCTGCAATCCTTTGCAGCATGACCAGGCTTGTTGCACCGATGACAGTTGCCCCTGGTGCATGGTCCGCTGTGGTGCAGGCTGCAGCGATTGCACTTGGGATGATTTCCTTTGTATCCACCACCAGACGATTGCTGATTAGGGCTCTTGTAGTCCTCAGTCTTTCTCTGCTGAGACTGAGACTGAACAGAAGTCGAACCCTTACTTGAAGTTCCATCCCACTTCCGTTTGTTGTCACTAGAGGTACCAGTAGTAGTTGCTGCGCCAATGCGTTTTGGTAACTTGTTCTGCTCCACCGCCTGATCCGTGAGACGGTGAGCCAACTGAACGGTTTGCTGATAGGTGGCGAGGTTCGCTGAAGTCACATGACTTTGGATTTCCGGCACTAAGCCCTGAAGAAACAGTTCGATGCGTTTGATGGGAGGATCCACCATAGTAGGGCACAAAATTGCCAGTTCGTTCGACCTTTTCACATACGCTTCAATCTCCGACCCCGTCATCTTGAGGTTGAAGAACTCCACTTCCAGTTTGTGAATCTCATCACGACTGCAGTATTCCTCTTTGATCATTTCCTTGAAAGTTTCCCATGGGGTGGCGTTGGCAGCAACCAACCCTAGCATTTGAACCTGAGCGTTCCACCATGTGAGGGCTAAACCCTCGAGAGTACCAGTAGCATACTTCACCCTGCGCGCCTCAGGGCATTCACACATTTCGAAGACAGACTCTAGTTTCTCAAACCAGTGTAGGAGACCTACTGCTCCTTCAGTGCCGCTAAAAGTAGTTGGTCGGCAGTCCATGAAAGTCTTAAAAGTGCACACGGGTGGTTGAATGTGCTGACCTATCGTAGGTGAAAGAAAAGACAGAGTTTAACACAAAGGTTGGTTCACGAGAGTAGGATCCTAAAGATCCTAGAATAAGTTCGGACTGCAGGATATACCTCCTGCGTGTGCAGCTGCGAGTGCTGCGGCAACTCGTTCGTTGATCAGAGCCGTCAACTGGGCTTGTGTCATGTTAACGCGTCCAGACATGATCTTCATATCAAGAAGAACATGAGTGAGAGGGGTTCGCGAAAGTACAACGATAGGATAGAGTAAGCACGCACGTGTTCAAGCAACAGTAGTTATACTAACCAAGCATACCATAAGCAATGTACCATGTCACTAACAAGTAGGCAATATATACACAGATCATATTACCTAGAATGTCGAGCCTTGCATGTGGAGTGAAGCATCGTTGTGGACCGTTGAGCACTGTACAGGTTATAGTCTGGTTTTAACAAAAAAACGTTTTCCCCTTTATTAAAACCAAGTTCTCTATAACCAATGGCTCTGATACCAATCTGTCACACCCCCAAAATCCACCTGCGGAGCACCACCGCTTGGGGGCGTGACTGACCAGGATCCAGCCACCAATCATATTGAACAAGCATATAAGTAGTTATAAAAATCCAACCAATACAATTGGTGTTCAAACAAAACATAGTTGAGTTGCAAGCGGAAGCATAAGTCTTAAATCAAAGCATAAGTTTAATTGTTCCATAGTTTAATGTGGACACACAGTCGTCCATATCCCACAACGATCCTCCTCCATGCAAGCTCCAGCTAAGAACCTAAGGACCTGCAAAGCATGTAGTAACGAGTCAACAACTAGTTGAGTGAGTTCACGGTTGGGTGTTCGTTTTAAGTTGTTTCGAAAACAGTTTCCTTTAGCTGGCATCCTGCCGTGGGGGTTACCCCATAGTTTAAAAACGTGACTTGTTCATTCCCGGTTACTCTGGCAATCCTGCCGTGGGGGCTACCCCGTGTTAGTTATCTGGCATTTCGGCCGTGGGGGCTACCCCATGTATCTACTAGACTCGTTACCATATCGACTGCTGACTGTAGTCATGTTTAAGTGCCCTGAAACTGTCAATGTCTATCATCATTGACGTGCCCCAGATCCATTAGTTCACGCCCGTCCTCTGCGGCACGGTGTGAGGTTTGTCAGACCTAAATAGCGCTATCTAACTAATGACCCGCTCGCCATTGGCCCGGCGATTAAGTCGATATAAAAAGGAGGGACTTCGTGATAGAGTTTTGGTCTAGTACGAGTTATCTGTCCATGAGGACGAGGAATTACATTCCTGAACCTTTGTTGTCCTACCCAAGGAGAGGACGAGGAACCCAGTTCCTTAACCCCAATTCCCGACCCCTGGGAATCCCATGCTTTGTAGAGGGTGTGAACTCACCTTGGTTTGCTCGGTAGAAAACACAGAAAGTCAAACAAGCGACGTTGAGGCTACTCACGTCCTATCATAGTTGTATCATACAATCAGGTTCGTATTCAAGTAGTGCACGTATGTCATTCACGTTAATCATGGCAGTTCATCGACATTCACATTCAATCAGTAACATATCAGGTCTGCATACTAGGCCCAAGAGTCCGGCCCAATCAAATAAGCCCATAATTAAACAAGTCCAACAGTGTGTACCCGTATATGACCCCGAGTCGCAACTAGGCGTTTGCGACTCGCAACCGGAGTCGCAACCATGGTTTCGGTCCATGCTGTTCTGGTTACGAGTCGCAACTGGACTCGCAACCTTGGTTTCGAGTCACAAGGTTTGGTGTGTTGATCCGGTGTGGTTTCGAGTCGCAACCGGGTGTTTGCGACTCGCAATCTGTGTCGCAACCGGGAGATTACGACTCATTGTGCCTGGTTTCGAGTCGCAACTGCTGGTTTCGAGTGGACATCTACTGATTCGGAACAGTGTACTATTCTGATTTCTGGTAACAGTTTGTACTAACCAACCAAATTCCTTAAACATGTTCCTTGTCTAGCAGTTTACTAAAAATGGATCAAACAATCAGGATTCAAATATTCAACCATGTTCTTATGATATTCAACCATGTTCTTCATGTTCATCAAATATTCAAAACACATTCAACACATATCCGGATATTCATCAAACACAAACAGCCCCTATTAAACATGTTTTGCATTTTCGGACAAGGGTTATATTATCCAAACTAGATATCAAAGCTCATATTGCAACAACATGTATTCTACAATCCTTATGAACAACAACAATCTTAACATCGGTTATACAAGGAGAATCTATATTTATCATGTATGAACCTTAACAAGCAAACATGTTATCAAATCATCATCATCAACCGAAAATCATACATCATTATCAACTCAATATACCATACACATCCGGTTCACAAACATTATCAAACATACACTACACTAGTTAAGTTCTATCATTCATACTATTATTTAACATAACAAACATCATGAAAAAATCACTTAACAAGCATCATAGAAGCACTAACAAACATCATAAACACTAACCGGTTCAAGTGTGGGTTCAAAGGTGCGAGTGAGGCTTCCAACCGGTGTGTGTGAGGGACGATCCGAGAGCTTCTTACGGTTGATGATTGGATCCGAGAGTGAAGGAGAGTATTGTTGTGGTTTAGGGTTTTAGTGTGAGAGAGTAGAGAGTGTGTGTTGGAGAGTATGAATGTTGTTCAAAATGGTAACATGGCCATCTATCAAGTGTATATATATCCACTCCAAGCAATGTACCCTAGTGGGCTTCGAATTAGACTAAGGGGTGTGTGTGTGGCCCAACCGGCCTATGAGTGGTGTGGTGTTTACTCGAGACCACATGGTCTCGGGTCGGGTCCTAGTTGTTTCGGTTCCTAGACATACTCGCATACATACGATCACAACATACACATAACATGACACATGATCATATAAGTTCACATAAATCATTCATTAATTCATCAAATCAGTTAGTCACTAATCGTTCAAGCATACAACGGAAGGTTCTAAATTTCGAGTTGTCACATCGGCTTCTTTGGAAAGATTTCCTTTGGCAATGTTTGCCATGGGATATTTGGAGCTCCGAGACTCTTTTTCTAGATAGTACCGTTTAGGAGGAACTCCTCTATTTACCCTTGGAGGTAGCACATAACGATTATTTGTTTCCTGTACTGCTTTCTCATTGTCATCAGTTGTTTGTTCCCCCTGTTCAACTACTTTTTGCTGAAAAACACTGTCATTAGTTGTTTGTTCCCCCTGTTCAACTATTGTTTGCTGAACATCATGATTAGGAGTAGATGAAGAGTTATCATTTGGTTCAAGTATGGAAGATTCAAGTAGGGGGGATTCACTTACCTCGGGTACCAAGTCAAGAGGACCTTGTTCAATGACACTAACGGATGGTTACGCAGGCTGTGTGGATCTTAGTGACTCATTGTGAGAAGTTTCTTCTGACGAAGGCAACCAAACCAACCAACTTAATGGGTCAACATACTCCTTCTCCCCCTGACCATTATGTTGGGAGTTATAAAAATATTTTGTTTCAAGGAAGTCACAGTCCATTGTAGTATACATGTGTCTCGTTTTCGGATTGTAACAACGGTATCCCTTTTGAGTAACTCCATATCCTACAAAGATACATTTTTCTGCACATGGCCCAAGTTTCCCAAGTTTGTTTCGGTTGATTTTGGGTATGTGAACAAAGGCAGAACAACCGAATACCTTAGGTTCAAGAGTAAGTGGCGGAGGGAGTTTAGTGAACTTGGTTAGAGTGTCAATTGGGGTTTTAAGTTGGAGTGCTTTGGTTGGGAGGCGATTTATGAGATATGTAGCCGTAGCTAAAGATTCGGGCCAGAATGATGTAGGAACTTGGGATTCTATCAGAAGGGCATGAGTTATTTCTAACAAGATTCGATTCTTCCGTTCTGACACACCATTCTGTTCAGGAGTGTGGGAACATGAAGTTTGGTGAATTATCCCTTTTGATTTACAAAAAAGTTTCATAGAGTCATTAACAAATTCTCCTCCATTATCAGATCGGAGAATTTGAATGAGGCTATGGAATTGAGTTCCTACCATAGTATGAAATTCCCTTAATTTTTCAAAGGCCTCGGATTTATGTTTCAAAAAATACCTCCACGTCATACGAGTACAATCATCAACAAATATAACGAAATATCGAAAGTTTTGCCCCCCCCCAACAACTTTCGCTGGTCCCCAAACATCAGAGTGAATCAATGAAAAAGGTATATCAGCTCTAGTATTATTCGGTAAATAGGTATGTCTATGGCATTTGGCCAAAACACAGGTTTCACAAACTGAATTGTTTTTTGAAGGAAATAACCTGGGAAACAAAAGATGTAAGTAACCAGTGGATGGGTGTCCTAGCCTCCTATACCATAACCATGCTTCTCTATCAATACTTCCATGAGCTAACATCACAGTCCCCTGCTGAGTCACTTCATCCACATAATACATCCCTTGGCGTTCAATGCCATGCCCAATGATCACTCTTGTCCTGATATCCTGTAAGATGCAAAAGGTAGGATGCATTAGAACTGTACAATTTAACTCTTTCGTGACATGGCTAATGGATAAAAGTTTATGTGACAGAGAAGGTATATAAAGACAATTCGATAGTTTTAAGGTAGGAGATATTTCAATTGTCCCACTTCCTTCGACATGACAAATCCCACTATCGGCTGTTCGAATACGTGTCTTTTTTGGTGGAGCTTTAGACACAATATCCAAAAGATCATACGTAATGGTATCGGTTACCCCGGAATCAAAAATCCATGAGGCATCTAGTTTCTTATCACACCGTTGAGCTATGTTTGCATTTCCCATACACCTAGGGTATGATTTTAAAGTCTCTAAAACTTAACTAGAGAAATATTTGGGGTTAGCTATTGAATAAGAGTTTGAAATTGAAGGGTCTGAGATAGAATTCCCAAACCCTATACCTTTGACCCTTCCTATTCTTTCTTCATCAATTGAACTTCCTTGGCCAAAGTCATCACCGCCACCTACATGGGAGGTACCGCACACAGCTTTCGAACCAGAGAGTGCCGCCGCCATGATGTCACATGTTCGGTCACCCCATGGTTGCACTGTATCACTTCTGCTTCTTCTCTCGGGGCTACCGTAGCCGCCGCCGGTTCCGTTGATGTCGACATTGGCGTTGATTTGTTTCATCTTGGGTAGTGGGTTTGTGGTTGCACATGAAAAAAGGATTTGATTTTGATTGGAAATTGGTAGGAGATTCTTTTGTAGCAAAGCGGTTTAACGAGATAAAGGAAAAAATTTCAAGTTTTTTTGGAAGTGAAACATGATTCGGGTGTTGCAAGTCAAATAAGGGACTCAAGTCAAAAAGTTGGTTAATATTCTTGAAGAAGGTCAATGCTCTGTTGAAAGTGGATTCGGGTGATGCTCTGTTGGAAGTTAATAATCTCAAGTCAAAAAGGAGAAGGAAGGATTGCAGAAGCAAGTGGATTTGATTGGTAAATTCGATTGGGATTTTGGTTTTGGTTTTTTTTTTTTGGAATTTCTTTTCGGGTAGATTGTAGATGATGAGCAATTGTTCCAAGAATCAGGAACCTTGCTCTGATACCATGTTGAGCATGATAATCAGAAAATATTGAATTTGATAGGAAAAACTGTTCTTGCTTTGATTTCATAAAAAAAATGTTTACAATGGAAGGAATATATGTAAAGTTTCATGTCCACAAACTAGGAAACTCTATCAAGGTAGAAACATAAAATACGTTTTTAACTTTGGTGAGGTAATCATCTATTTTTACCAAGGATGTGAGGAGAATTGTCTCTGATCCTTAATTGCCTCAAAATATATATTCCTTTTTTCTAACAATTTATATCTGGAAACGGTAATACCGGTATAACCAGCCGGTATTTATCGGTTTTTAAAACATTGGTCTTAAGATAGCCCATTTATAAAAGGTCTTAAACAAAGTGATCATCTCATACGTATTGAGTTAATGAGTTTTAAGCTTTTTGTCCGATTAATCTTAAGCTATAATCCCTTTCTATTCATTTTGAACACGGTTTTGAAGATCTTCACTTACTGACTACTGACTGATATAATCATTGTTGAATCAAGCAGTTACTACATAGCAACTCCCTTATCTCTATGTTGTACTATTACACCTGAAGTGTTGGACTTTGTGAAGAATCTGGATATTACAGAAATAAACATGTTGAGAACCAAGTTTGATATATGGTTGTTGCTTACTCCTTTGTTGAGGCTTCGATGGTATGCGTGGATAGGTGCAGTTATATTCTTATGGGGTTGGGTACATCAGTTTCGTTGTCATGTAATTCTGGTGAGTGAATGCCTTACCACTCTTTCCTCTCTATTGTTGTGAAATATTTGTATATACATGCTTGTTTTGTTAGTTAGGGGGGGAGGGGTGGTTCACTAGTGATAGAAACTATCACTCACATTGTCCAATAAGATCGTGTCATGTCATCAACCAAATTTCTATCACTAGTGATAGAAATGTAGGCGGGGTGGTATCACTAGTGATGGAATTCTACCACTCCCAAAATATTTACTCACAAAGAACACGTGTCCAGAGCATGTCTCCACTATAATTTGTTGTCAACATGCAAGAGGTCAAGAGGACATGCATCACCAAGTGCAACAGGATATCTTGTCAAATAAATGCAGATCACAGAGCCATATCCAATCAACATGCAGCATTCAATATTGTTCAACGAGTGATGAAAATGACGCGTTGAAAAAATAACGCGTGATATATGCACCGGCGGCGGTGTTCCGTGACATTTCAACGCGTTTTGGGGTGGTATAACGGACCACCCCGTCCCCCCTTATCGAGTAGTATAAATGTATTAATTTGGTATTTCGGGATGAGGCACTATGAAAAATTAGAGGCGGAGAACGTTTAATCAACCCCGTACATTAAAATCCTTGCTAAGTACTTGTTACTTGCCAAAAGCTAAAAATGATAATACGAAGGTCCATCTTAATTGTGAAGTTTGATTGAAAATGCAACAGGAATTATCGTTAAACAACATAGAATTTTTGGCCAAGTTTGTAACGACTTTTTACAGTTTATAGAAGTTTTGGACTTTGTAAGACTGTCCGCAATGCAAGAGGCTGCATTTACTACATGCATCCTAGTCATCACTGCCACATCAGCTTTTAACCCATTCTTCCCACATGCATTCTCTCTCCTATTTTTAACTCCAACACATCCTTCCCACATGCATCCTCTCTCTTCCACATCATCATTTCTTTTTCTATTTTCTTTAAAAAGATTTAATTTGTAATCTTAAAAAATATTTAATAAATAATTGTAAAAATATATTTAAATAATATAAAATAAAAAAAGAAGCTAAAAATAAATAAAAATTAAACTTGCATATATTAATTATACAAAACATGTGTTTCGGGTGTGGGTGGGTATTTCGGGTGGAGGGTGGGTATTTCGGGTGGAGGGTAGGGATGTTTCGGGTGGGTGGGTATTAATTATACAAAACATATGTGTATCGGGTGTGGGTAGGGGTGTTTCGGGTGTGGGTTGGGATTATACAGGTCTCACCTTTACCTTCTCTCTCCTGCATGTGTGTGCACTTCCCTACGTGCAAACCCTCTTAAATGCTATCAACTCCAGTGCTTCATTTACAAATGCATCCTCCACATCATTAAATGCATCCCCTTCAAGTGCGCATTGGAGGCAGTCTAACCAAACTTCCCTCTTATAAACAAATATAAAAGGTGATAATCTTTATCTTGTTTTTTAGATTTTCTTATTAGGTGAGTTTTAGGTGTTTTTGAAAATGAGTGTTTTTTAGATGATAGATAATTATTCATATTTTTAAATGTTTTGGGAGTTTGTTATTGTGAATGGTCTAAGTAACTATAAACTTTTATTAATCTAACTTATAAAAGACTTCAAATAATGCCACATGGCATTTTCTCCTTCAACCTTATAAATTTTATTTATATTTTTTTAATAAATTTCTTTTAATATTTATATTAATTAATAACCAATATATAGATATCACTTATTTTTATCCTTATCTTTATCAAAAATTAATAAATAACTTCAATTTTGCAATTTTGACCTTTTGTTTTTTTTTACTTTTAACCCAATGTTTTTCATCTTTTACAATTTAATCCCAAATCTTTTTTATTTTTAATTTTGGTCCACCATACTTTTCATCTTTCCCAAGTTTTTTGTTTCGTTCTAAATTTTGTGAGTTAACGCACCGCAACGTGCGTGTGGGGTTCAACATTTTTTCGTATATTTTTTCCTGTTTGACTGGCTCGTCGCGTCACATCTATTTTTCTGTGTTTGACAAGTTCGTCCAACACGCGGTTCCTGGATGGACTTAGTTATTTTTTTTTCTATGTTTTACGTTTCGGTTTAATTTTTCAGCAACGAGCGTGCGTAATTCAAAAATATTACGTCTGCTTTTCGCTCGACGTTATTTTTTTCCCGTTTTTATTTATTTTGTTTTTACGAGTTTTTCCAGTGTTGGTGGTCGCTGACAATGGTATAGTATTGCTACTACTTAACACAGTTTTATGACAACCACTGCAACGCATGGGCTTAATACTAGTATATAATAAGATTGGCATGTTAGAATTGATCACCGAGCTTTTGTTATTGATAATGTTTATCTTGTTTTTTTTTTTTTTTTTGGGTTTTCTTAGAATTGATCACCAAACTTTTGTCTGACTAAATTATGGGTTGTTTGTTGTTTTCTTCTACAAATTTCTAGAAAAAATGTAATGTTATTCTTTACTTTGTATGTGTGATTTCCCTAACATTTATTGTTGGTCAAGTTCTAAAATGAGTTACTTATTCTTTTAGAGACCAATTTTTTTACTCGCTCCGGGCCCTCGGATATTTTTGGACAGCCATGAGTGAAGTTTCAAAATTGTGAGCATGTCTCATGCATATTTAGGATATCGACATTCTTTGTTATTCAAAATATACATCAAACTATTTAGAATTTATTGCGATAAAAGCATATCATACATGTATATGCTTGAATTCTTCCAAAAAGGTCAAGGCATTCAATAAGAAATCGAATAAACTTGGTGATGTACTTCAAAGCTTTAGAGCCACGATTATTAGGGTTTTCATAGGTTCGTTTTTCAGTTTCTACGTTTCTGTTTATTCGGTTCGAAGAAATTTTTAACCAAAAACCTATATTTTCAATCAACTAATGTGTTATCCATCACTAACCTAATCTTTAACTAGGGTTCCTTGCGAAATACGCCTAAAAACCTGAATGAGTATGTTATTCCTCATGGCGATTGGTTTGAATATGTCTCGTCTGCACACTATACGGCTGAAATTGTAAGTTCATCACTCATTCTACAAAAACATATTTTCAACAAATCAATGAAAACATGATCACACAACAAAGAAACCATGAGATAATTAGATTCATCTCACTATAATGTATTATTTTGATAATGAATGAAGGTCATCTACGGTGGTCTTCTGGTGGCTAGTGGTGGGAGAGATCTCTCATTGTGGTTACTTTTTGCATTTGTGGTTCGTATGCTTTTTCGCCCCCTTGTAATACTCGGAGCTTGTAGGTTTCATTACAACAATTAATAAACTTCACACGTGTTTATTGTGCAGGTAGCAAATCTTGGTTTTGCAGCAACGTTAACACATGCATGGTACCAGCAAAAATTCGATGATTACCCTCGGAAACGGCGTGCTATTTTCCCGTTTGTTTATTAAAGACTCTCCAGGTTATAAGTGTTGAAAGTAACTCAAAATAAAAGTTAGTTGCGAAGTATGTTAGCAACATGGATATCACGTGTATGGAAGTCCAGTTTTAATTATTCAAATAAGTAAACTAGTGGTCAATTTCTTCGGACTCGTTTATTGTTGGTCGATCGAGAGTAGTTTGTTTAGAATTTTATACACTATTGTCTCTTGTTTGCCTTCCCAAATTTTCCTCGTTTTCCCTCATGTGACATGTCAGCGTCACATCAGTTTTTTACATATTTTTTCAGATTGCGCGATGTAGTCTTGGATTTCCCCAAAACTAATTTTTTTTTAATTTAACTTAAGCTTTATAGTAATTTATATATTTAAATGTTTTAAATATAAATTAAAATAAAAGTGATATAAACAAAAAAATAAATCAAATTTCAATATATTTTAGTTGTATAGTTTAAGGTAGTTTTAAAAATACAAGAAACTCTAACTGTTTATTAAAAACTAAAATCAAGTTATAAGGATGGAAGGGGTGCTCCCCAAACGGGGAGTGATAACTTTTTTCATAGCCAATAATCTCATCTCATGTCAACTTTTATTTTTACTCCCAATTTTGCACTCAATCACTAGGAGTGTTTTACCCAAACAATTAAAACCCTCTCTCTCCCCCTATATCCCCTCTCTCATCGGTGACTACTCACCGTTTCACCACTTCGCCGTTCATAGAAAGATTGTTGGCGGCACCTTCCTAATCGGGACAAACGGGGTTCCCAGTTTGGTGGTGCAACTGGATTTACAGTATTCTTTCCACAGCGAGATCTTCGGTGCTAGTTAACAGGTTTCCTACCTTCGAATTCTCGTGTTTCAAAGGAATGAGACAAGGAGACCCCATCTCTCCGTTTTTGTTTCTCATTGATATGGAGACTTTTACTAGCTGGTGAAGAAAGCTAGTAATGTGGGCGCTTTTAATGGTATTAAGCTTCCGAAAAATGGCCCGGTTATTACGCATCTTTTGTACGCGGACGATTGTATTCTGATGGGGGATTGGTCAAGTGATAATATTAAAAAAATTGCTAGACTTTTGAGATGTTTTTATATTTGTTCGGGGATGAAAATTAACATGGGGAAATCAAATTTATATGGGATTGGCGTTGATCCCAGCGAAGTGAATGATATGGCGTTAAAAGTGAATTGTAAGGCAGACTCTCTCCCATTTAAACATTTCGGGATTTTGGTCGGTGCTAATATGAATAAAGTAGCTAACTGGAATTTCATTTTTGATATCTTCGAGTCTAGATTGTCGCGATGGAAAGCTTCATGCTTGTCTATCAGAGGAAGGGTTACCCTTATGAAAACAGTTATGGAAAGTCTCCCCACGTACAATTTTTCCATGTTCAAAGCCCCCGCTAAAGTCATCACGAGTTTGGAGTCGTTAATTAGACGTTTTCTTTGGGGTGGCACGACGACGGTAAAAAAGATGCATTGGGTGTCTTGGGAAGTCGTGGCTTCGCCTATAAACTATGGTGGTCTTGGGTTATGTAAATGCGAGACTAACTACGCTTTACTAGCAAAATGGTTTTGGCGATATCGCAAAGAACCGAACAACATTTGGAGGATGGTCATCAAAGCTTTGCATGATAATAAGAGATGCTGGTCAACTCTTCCTGTTAATGGCTCTACTGGTGGTGTTTGGAAGTCTACCGTCAAAGTGGTCGACAATTTGAAAGTTGGTGATATTAGACTGAACCATTTGGTAAAAGGGAAAATTGAAAATGGGTTAATATCAGAATGTGGATTGACCCGTGGCTATGCTCTAGTCCTCTTATGGATCGATTTCTGAACCTGTTCAGATTGGAGAAAGAGAAACTGGATGATCAGCGATCGGTTCAATTCGATTAATAATAATTTTATGGATAGGTGGTACTGGTCCCGGATCTTCTCCTCGACAGTGGAGCTTCAAAAGTGGAGTGTTCTGATCGAGCTTCTTGATAATATCTCTATTTTAGATTCTGATGATAAATGGGACTGGATGGGAGGAGATAATAAAGATTTTTCGGTCAAGGCGGTTAAAGATTTCTTGGGCAGTGTCATTGATTATAGTAACAGGTTTGTCTTTCAGTGGTCGAAATGGGTTCCAAAAAACTGTAATGTGTTTATATGGAGGGCGACATTGGACTGTATCCCGACTCTTTCAGCCCTTCAGGCAAGGAACTGTTACGTTGGCAAAACTTCGTGTGCTCTTTGTGGTGACGAGATTGAAACAGCGGATCACATTCTATGCGCGTGTGGCATTGCTTCTTCGGTTTGGAATTATATTAATGTGTGGTGTAAAGTTAATCCGTATATTTTATTCTCGGTTAAAGATATTGCTGAAGCCCATATTTACTGCAATGTTCGGAGAAAGGCTAAAGAGGTGATTCAAGGTATTATGTATGTGGAGGCTTGGTGCATTTGGAAGGCGAGAAACAATAAGAGATTTTATAATATCGATGTAAACCCCATAGAGATTACTTAAAACATTAAGTCTCTCAGGTTCTTGTGGTATAGGAATCGGTCTAAAGATAGGTCTTTGAGTTAGGAAAAGTGGTGCAATTTCGATGTGATGTAGTTTGTTGTTGTTGTCGCCCCTGTTCTTTTGGGGTTTTGGCGCAGTTTATAAAATTCTCCTTTCAAAAAAAAAAGGAAAGGAACATCAGTATAAGATGAACTATTTTCAAAAATTAAGGTTAAAGAGTTAAGATTCAACAAACATAAAGGGGTTGGATTTAACAACACCCAATAATTAATCGTTAAAAAAATCTTATAGATCCAATCGACGTAGGGGCTGTTTGGTAGCCTCTTAATGACCATTCAGATGCTACCTCTTAATGGTTTAAACCTCTGAATGAATAAGAGGTAACCTCAAGTCTGAATGGTTAAGAGGTAACATATGAATGGTAAATCATCACATGTCACATTCTTCTACATTCTCATTGGTAAAATTCTTAATGGTTCCATTAAGAGGTAGCCTCTTAATGACCATTCAGAATTCAGATGCTACAAACAAGCCCGTAATCTTCACACGAAGACGACAAGTGTTGGAACTTGAGAGGAACAACGCATAAAACAACCAAAATACATCGAGATTGTAGATCAAAACGTTCAATCCAACTCTGTTTTCACCTCCGATCCCCAAATCCGATCAATTTCACTCCCAATTTACAACAACAACAATGGCCGATTCAACATTCAGTGGTGATGAAACGGCACCGTTCTTTGGATTCCTCGGTGCCGCTGCTGCACTCGTATTCTCATGTACATCCATAACCCTAACTTCGTTAATTTCTTTCTTTTAAAAGTATTGCAATATCTAGATCGTAAATATAATATTATATATCATTGATTCGTTGTTTGTTTTAGGATATCCGTTATTAGCATAACCGTTATTGTTAGTTTTTAGATGATATGGTGATTTAATCGCGTATTTGTACGGTGTAATAGTTATGGATCTGAAAATACTGTTAAGATATTTATTTTGAATATACAGTCGATTCTGTTAGCTAACTAACTAACTAACTAATTGTTCATAAGTAAGTGAACTAGATTTAGATTCACCGTTGTATTGTTAGTTTGTTACATCTTATTATTAATTTTTGGATGATGTGGTGATTCAATCACGTGTTTGTACGGTGTAATACTTGTAGATCTGAGTAATTTTTGGAGAATTCGAGAGAATTTTATTAAGAAATATGAATGAATTGATTCCTATTACAATTGACAATGTGTATATATACAATTGTTAGCTACCTGAACAGCTAACTAACTAAATAACGAACAAATTGCTCGTAAGTAAGTTAACTAAATTTAGATTAACAGATAACTAATTAGCAACTGTTTGGGATTGGAATGCGTGTGTAGGTATGGGGGCTGCGTATGGGACGGCGAAGAGTGGTGTTGGTGTGGCATCGATGGGAGTGATGAGGCCGGAGCTGGTGATGAAGTCAATTGTGCCGGTTGTTATGGCTGGTGTGCTCGGTATTTATGGTTTGATTATTGCTGTCATCATTAGTACTGGGATTAACCCTAAGGCGAAATCATATTATCTTTTTGATGGATATGCACACCTTTCCTCGGGTTTGGCTTGTGGTCTTGCTGGTCTTTCTGCTGGAATGGCCATTGGAATCGTTGGTGATGCTGGTGTTAGGTATTGTTTTCTACTCACCGTTTATTGGTATTTGTGCTATAGTAAGTTAATAACAATCCTTGAATAATTATAAGCATCAAATTACGACTTTGTGAGTTCAAGAAACTAAGTTCTAGGCTTGTTACATTAAACGGATATTGAGAGAAAACTTAACATGATGCATATATCATGCTTACTGACAAAATATGGAATGTTTATCATCTTCACAGAATCAAATTCAAGTCTTTGGGTCACCGATGATTTAGGAATTTTGCTTTGTGAACATCTGAACGTGTTATGCTTTTATCACTATTGGTTTATAAAAATGCTCAATCTCATCAATTCTAAAACGACCTCAGTCAACATCTCTTTCATGAGCCTGGTCCCCTGGATATTAGACAATCTTTTCATGGAAAAAAATTGCAATTTGTTTTGGGATGCCTGTCATGTAAGAATCAAGAATATAAGGCTCAAAAGTGATAGTGAAAGTCACAAAAGTAACCATTTTTTTAACCGTGTTATATCTCTATGGCCATGTTAGAACAATTTCACGCATATAGACATGAGATACATGAATACTCAGTTGTGTATCTACTTTCACACCTTTACCTGTTTTGACTCGCCTAAACCCTTATACTTTTCGTTCTATACGAGAATAAAAAGACATGTGAACCTATTCTCGAACAACAATATATATGCGAATCTATACGCGATATGGTGTTGCACATCACATCAGTTTGAGTCATTATTGATAGGAAAAAGTCTGATACGCGAGTAAAAGTAGATACACGACTTTAAGTAGCATTTCTCATGGCTAAATAACTATTTTTTGACATTGCTATATTGGGCATATAACGCACCCAAGAAAAGGATTATTTGCATGATGCCATGAGATTCTCAGTTTTCTATGATATGAAACTAGTTATCAGCTTTAAATGCGCGCATCACACGATGCAGTGATGAGATCGCATCGCGCATTGTGCTCCCATGATGCGCGCATCACATGATGGTAGTTCGATACCCGCCTTATGTAGTTGACCAGTATATGAACGAACATCTTGGACCGTAATTGCAATTGGTCTTTGTTTCTTAAATCTGATTGAGCATATCTGACAACCAATTGAGCAACGGGTTTGAGTATTTGAACAAATTAGACCATCGATCGAACAAATCAGACTAGAGATGACTGAGATGAGAATATCTTTAGTGTTTAAAAAATAAGTTAAAATATTATCTATAAATATTGTTTTAATATTTTTTTTAATAACAAACACTTCACATACGTGATGCGCGTGCTTCGTGCATTTCGCATCACACATAGGATTTTGGGATCAAAACGCATCGGATCGCCACATGCTTTTTAAAAACCAAGGAACTACATCAGAAGTAGTTACAAAATTTGTAGTTACATAGAATAGGGATTTTACTTTTCAAAATCTAACAAGCAGAATTCAGTATGTAGATGTTTTATATTTACAACTTTAGCCGTAGTTTAGAGTTAAATGCTTGGTTGGTCCCTGTGGTTTTCAAAAATTGCAGACTTGGTCCTAGTGGTTTACTAATTACACGCGTGGTCCCCAAACTTGTCAAAAATGAACTCGGTTGCTCCCCAGCCCTAACATCAGTTAAATTTCTCAGTTAAGTCCATGTTAAATGACCAAAATACCCTTGCTTATTAACAAAACCCACTGCATCATCTTCATCACCATCATCATCTTCATCATCTGCTCCGATCCATTAAAAAACCCACTACATCATCTTCATCACTTCATTAGCAAATTGGCAATGAGAGAAGGCCCAAAATGATATATATGATTGATTAAGTGGAATAATTACCAAATCATTATTGGCATGAGCATGACTACTGCCGGAAGAATACACCCAACCAACAGTCGCCGCCATCTTCGCCGTAACAATGCGACTCTTACTACAAAGCAGATCTACCTCCCTAACTCCAAATCCCAATCAAAAGTTTAAATCACAATAGCTACCTGAAGAAATCAACCAAAAACCTCATCAGTCCCATCACAGACTAACCTAATTCAAATCATATTAGATTCCTCATGAATAGCTAAATAGAAGACTAGATCAACCACTATTTGCTAGATAAAAACAGCAAATCAACTATGGTTTATCTTATAATTCATACACTGTTTCGTTGTAAAATTGAATCAATAGAAGCAAACATATTACACATTTAGGCAGAATATTGTCAACAAAAGTAGAATTAAACAAATCCAGAGAATGTAGAGCGAAACATTGAAGAATGAGTGAATCTTACAAGTGTGGGAAGATACAGGGGAAGAGATCTGCTGTTGGTCTCAACGCATTTGATGGATTGCTTAGGAGACAAGTGACGATGGGATGAGAGAGAGAGTATATGACAGACAGAGAGGGAGGGTATGTGAGTGAGGTGCCAAAGGCCACCGACAGCTGACGTTTAACTTTGCTGAGCTTGGGTGTGGGTTTGTGATGAAGATGATGATGGTGATGAAGATGATGTAGTGGGTTTTTTAATGGATCGGAGCAGATGATGAAGATGATGATGGTGATGAAGATGATGCAGTGGGTTTTGTTAATAAGCAAGGGTATTATGGTCATTTAACATGGACGTAACTGAGAAATTTAACTGATGTTAGGGCTGGGGACCAACCGAGTTCATTTTTGACAAGTTTTGGGACCACGCGTGTAATTAGTAAACCACTAGGACCAAGTCTGCAATTTTTGAAAACCACAGGGACCAACCAAGCATTTAACTCCGTAGTTTAAGGTAGGTATTTTGTGAACATCTAATATCTTAATAAATGAATTATTACCACTACTTTAGCCAACTTGTTACTTATTCAAAAGTCATATCATAGTTAATAAATGAGAACAATGATTTTCAAAAGTGAATACCATATTTGCCATACTCATTCATAAAACCAAAAACTCTTTATATGCTGGTTTTCTCACAAATTACTATTATTTGT
The DNA here is from genome assembly GCA_030545235.1 of Helianthus tuberosus. Lineage (NCBI taxonomy): Eukaryota > Viridiplantae > Streptophyta > Magnoliopsida > Asterales > Asteraceae > Helianthus > Helianthus tuberosus. The sequence goes on from JARYGA010061385.1 coordinate 28,454, forward strand.
TATCCAGAGCGAACGCACAGCAGCCAAAACTTTTCGTGGGAATGATTCTTATTCTCATCTTTGCTGAAGCCTTGGCCCTATATGGTCTAATTGTGGGTATCATCTTGTCTTCCCGTGCGGGTCAGTCCAGAGCAGATTAAGATGACAAAACCTTGTCATGTATCGGTACGTAGTTATTATGAAAAAGTGAAGATTTATTCCATTTTCATGCTCAGTGTCCACTTAATCTGGCAGCTTTTGAACAACGCTTATTGCTTTCCTTGAAGGTTTCTTCTTGGTAGCATTTCTGGTCTCATTTGCAGTCTTTTCTGACTGTTGAATAAGAGTTGAAAACTTGTGTAGTTCTGTACTTTTGAGTCATGCTATAAGCCTTTTAGGAACTGTTGTTATGGCATTATGGTGTTTATATATTTATGTTTTATGGTCTGGTTTAAGCTGGAATGGTAAACAGAATTTACACTAATCGCTTTTAACTTTCTAAACCAAACAAAATCATTTAATTATCAACCTGCAAGCGTTAAACAGACAGCAAACAAAAGGATACGTTGAATTGCATTCTAGGTTTGAATGAACAACCTCCATATACACGAGATATGGGTGACTGAACCTACAATCCGTAAGACAGGATTATCAGTTGCTGCAGACGTTGATACACCGGGAAAGCTGCAAATGCAAAGTTTCCTCACAGACTGAAAAATGCCCTCGAACGTAGGCAAGTATGATGGATTTAGAGATCCAGTTTCAGTATTTTTTTTTCCGTGGAGCAGAGGAGGTCAAACTAGGTCAATGCCTGTTTTTTCTCTCTTCTTCAAACGATCGTTTTATGACTAAGGGGGTGTTTGGTTCATAGGAATTCAATAGAATTTAAGGGAATCGGAATCTGAATTCCATAATTTGTTTGGAATTGAGCATGAATTGTTTGGTTGACATAATTTGTTTGGTTGACAAGGGAATTGGAATTGAGCATGAATTCCTTCAAATTTCTTTAGATAAAGGAATTCAAAATCCTTTCACATGTGAAAGAATTAAAGTAAATTCATTGGAATCTTCGACCGTTTTGACCCGCACCATTTCAATCCGAACGGTTGCAAACCATACCGTTTCGACTCGAACCATTTTGAACCGAACCGTTTCGACTTGTACCGCTTGACGCGAACCGTTTCGACGCGAATCTTTTCCACCCGAACTGTTTCGACGCGGACCGTTTTGACCCGTACCGTTCCCACCCGAACCGGGGTTGGTGGTAGGTGCCGGGGTGATGGATTCTAATTCATTTGACAACCAAACACATCGAAAATGAAATTGAGATTCTAATTCCAACAATTTCCAATTGTAATATTTAAATTCCAAATTCTAAATTCTATACAAATTCCAATTTCAATTCCAAAACATTCCGCTAACCAAACGCACCCTAAGACTAAAGATCATGCACGCCTATGGATCACACTACCTCTGGTGACACAAAACCCTCCAGTTAACACCACATGAACACTTGCACAACCAACTTATCCGGTCAGCTTACCCCCAAAGCACTACCTTCTTATAACAAATCGAATCACTACCTCATGACCAGGGTTGCACCATATAAATCACCTCATCTTTAGTCACAACAGAGTCAAGCCATCACATAGCCAAACTAAGCAACAACATTCACTTTAGGTAAACATCAACCGTCACTTTGTCAAGCAACCTGAGTACCACCCATGATAAGACCATTACCTCCTCTAATGCTCGTTAAGGACCCTATCACTTAAGAGCTACCATCAGTCGTCTAGTGCTCATCCCTGCCCTCAGAAAGAAGTACCCGTTGTATACGTGCTAACATGTTGAAGGTTTTATTCATAAAGTTATGGTCGCGTATACTAATACAATCTCCTCTGAGCACCAAGCCGCTTCGGATTTTAACCTTCGTCCACACATCTACCTACGGTTTGGCAACCCCTGGATGCCACCTTTGGGCATGTTTGATCATCAAACTATTTTAATATATTTCTATCTTTCAATTCCAAAACTTGTGTGACAGTGCTGCAAGTGCCGAAAATCTCTTCACCTCTCCTTCCTTTCATAGATAGGATATCATTAGCCACTAGTAGCTAAAATGGACATTGTAGATTTGCGGATGTGGCTTTTAGAGTTTTTCCATGATGAATAACACGTTCATCACCCATTAACGAGTTCATTTGTTTACCCATATAAGCACATAGGGGTAGGGTTCGTGTTATGTGGGCCAAAAGAACTTTATATAAATTCTATTCAAGCCTATATATGTATAGTGACCTAGGATGTCAACGGGATGGGTATTGGTACCTAATTGTGAAACCATATCCTATACTCGGTCTCATACCCGTTGAGTTTCGGGTTTGGCCGTCAAGTTCACTCTGTTTGTCATTCCTAACTTGTATGAATCTTTACATAAGAATAGGTGAATAGGGCAAAAGCCATCATGGGATTTTAGAATGGAGGCATTATTGCTCCATCTTTTGGGCCAAACTAAAAGTAAAAGTAGTAATGGGTTTGGAATATGTTTCACCACACCTTCCATGGCTTTCAGTGGTCTAACAAAACCTACCTTTACTTTTTTCATGCTTAAACTTATCCAAACACCACTTTAGCAATACATATTTATTGTGATTATTATATAGTTCCATTAATAAGACCGATAATTTAAATTTAATAAAACTATTATTGGTCTAAGTTCATAGTATCTAAATATAGTTCCATGAATAAGACCGATAATTTAAGTCTAATAAAACTATTGTTGATCTAACTCCAAGTGTCTAAATATAAAACGTAAAAAAGACTTTCGAAACAAAAATAAAAGTTACAAATTAAAATATTTCTTAATCAATAAACAAAACACATACATAACCAAAAGTAAATAAATATATTTGGTCATCAAAATAATATCGTATACAGTATGAAACTCGTTAATATATAATTAATTACATATTTTTTTTTCGAAGAGACCAATGAAAACAATACGGTAAGTCTTTTTATGCATTAAAACGTCAAAACTATTTTTTTGACTTTTATCATCGACCAAAATATAGAACTGTTGTAATTTTAGGTCAACATTTTCTTTTCATTTTTAATCACAATTTGATGCAATACCAATGACACATAGTGATGGCATCCTGCAAACGGACTGGATGAATGCGAACAAGACATGTTCTTGTTCATGCGTAAAAAAAATTAAAGCATACAAGTGAATGAACACTTAAATGAAGAAATTATCTTTGCTCGATTTGTTCGTTAAGAAAATGAACGTGTTCGTATTTGTTTAGGAGCATTTGTTACTAATCTAAAACAAGCTACAAACATAAACGAAGAAAACAAATGCATTCTTGTTTGTTTGTTGTTAGTCCATAACCCAAAGGCCAAAGCTTAGTTCTAAAATTTGATTGTGTGAATGAGATGATATATGATGGGCCAATTATTATTACTAATAACAAAATAATTAATTATATTATAAATATGTAGCGAACATAAACAAAGGAATGAAAATGAAAAACATAAAAGAATGCAAATGAAAAAATATAAATGAAAACGATATATATATTCATGTCCATTCGTCTGACTAATGAAGAAAAGAATTGTTCCTCATTTGTTCATTGAAGTTGAACAATTCACTAAACATCAAAATTGTTTACGAGCCTTTCTCACTAACATAGGGTTATTCAAATAGCTTGTGATGAAATCTGCTAATTTTGTAAATGAGTCATGCCGAACTGAGCTGCCTAGGTTTGTAAACGATTCAAACTAGAACCAAAGTTGGGTTCCACGTTAACTCACTCGAATGATTTTACTTTTTAACTTGATTTTATTTACACATTAAATTACCCCAAGCCCACTGTCACTTAAACAATCCTCAAAACTAAAAACCCATAAATCCTCAACATTGCATCACTTTTGGAAAAACTAGGGTTGTTCATCTTCTTCTTGTCACTATGACTCGCTTCTTTTATTCTCTGATTGATGACATGTTTTTAGGTTTCGGGTTTGCCTATTAGGTTAGAAGCCTTATAACAATATATGTCATACATGTATGGATCATTACATGAGATAAGGTGATTAGGGTAAAGGCCATTTTAGGATTTGAGGCATTATTGGTCTAATAATGGAATTGGAATATGTTTCACACCTTCTATGGCTTTAGTAGTCTAATAAAAACCCTAAAACCACCTTACTAATACATATTATGGTTATTATAATTCCATGAATAATAACAACGATGGTTAAAATTTAGGGAAATTAGATTTTCGAGTTAATTACTGTTTTCGTCCCTGTGGTTTTTCAAAAATCACTATTTCAGTCCATTAGTTTAAAATTTGCGATTTCAGTCCCTGTGATTTCACTTTCGTAACCATTTCAATCCAATCTCCTAACACCATCTATTTTACCGTTAAGTTTTTAATAAAAAACCTAAATTACCCTTGTGTTAATTAAATATGGACTTATATGATTTTATTATTGGATTTATATGATTTTATTGTTGTATGAAACTATGACTATGACATATGGACTTAAATTGGATTGTAGGGTTCGACCCATCATGGCTTCGGTAGAAGTAGAAGTCTGGCACTATTTTTATATATATGGTTCCAAAATTTTAATTTTGGATTTTAGAATGAGAAAATGTCCAGGTAAGCATTATTTTTCAAAGTTATTATGTTAACTGATGCTGCAAGAAAGATATTAATTGGGGTGGGGTAATGGGTCGCCGGACATAAGAGGGTGGGTTGTGATGCCGGAGAAGATGACCGAAAACTTTTGACGGAAATGAGAACAAGGATGGAGTGGGGTGGGGTAGCGTGGGGTTGTGTTTTAACAAGTGGATCCTAGAATACAATCTTTTAAATTTCCATGGTTTTTTGTTTAATTAACACAAGGGTAATTTAGGTATTTTATTAAAAACTTAACGGTAAAATAGACGGTGTTAGGAGACTGGACTGAAATGGTTACGAAAGTGAAACCACAGGGACTGAAATAGTGATTTTTGACAAACTATAGGGACGAAAACAATAATTAACTCATTTAGATATATTTTTGTTTTTTATTAATAAGGGCATTATGGTCAATTCACATGTATTTAACAAAATAAATGGATGGGGTTAACGGAGGTGGACTGAAATGGTTACGAAAATGAAACCACAGGGACTGAAATCGCAATTTTTAAACTAATGGACTGAAATAGTGATTTTTGACAAACCACAGGGACGAAAATAGTAATTAACTCTAGATTTTAATAATCCCAACTTTGACCCGTTGGTCCACATTAATCTCAACTTAAGAAATTCCTCAGGACAGTCCCAACTATCAAACCATCCCCTATATAAAATATACAAACACACATTATCATAGAAAATTGTTATAATCGTTTGAAAATCATGGGGTGAGTAGTTCATGCGAGAAAAGCCATAATACCCATTTTCTATTTGTTTTTTCAATTGTAGAATCATCTTATTTATGTAGGTGCCACTGCGTCATTTAGAATCGTTGATCTTGGGAAATCTATGGATGGGATTCTCACGTACACTTCGTACGTAAAAACTTCTTTCTACGGTAGCCATCCTCACTACTATAATACCAATATTAATATCATAAAACCAATATAATTATATATATAATTGGATAACACAATTAACCTCCAATTTCTATAATTATTGTATGTTTCGAAGAATTCATAAGTTAATTTACTATGAAGTTTAAAATGATCGAGTGTTTTTTACTCTTGTATTTGTTCATGTCAAACAAGCAATTTATGAAATCTAGCTGTATCATCATCAACATATTAACATCAAATGTTGACATGCACTCTTTTTTCATGAATGGTTGCTTTCAAGTTATCTTTTCCTCAATAATAAAATTCATAGGTGATTATAAAAATTTAAACACGGATGCATCTTTGTTATTGCAAATCACGATATATGCTACTCGTCTAGTCACAAACGATCTTCGTGTCACCTACTCGTCAACCCCCCCCCCCCCCCCCCCTCCATACAACAAACACGTTCCTCTTTTACGGACCATCTGTAGTCACAGACTAGCAAACTGCACGACTTGTCTTTCCTCACCCTCCCTCTTCTACATGTGCAATTTTTCTTCCACATCTACAATTTGTGCGGCTAAACTCTTACCGTAGATGGTCTAAATGCAGGGTCCACGTCCTTCCTACATGCTTGAATAAGCAACAGACTCAAAATTTCCTTTCACCGCGACCATTCTACGAGTATGTATGTGAATCAAGGGCTCAAGGCCACGTTTTGTATTCTATACATTAAAATGGAAAATCGGATAATATTATAACATTAAGAAGACTCCGCGGTCACTTGACAAGGTGCTCGACACTTTGGTCTGAACCTAATTAGGCCATTCTTAATGAGCATTACAGGTCATGAAAGGGTTTGATAACTCCCCCAACACCATCCCATGGGCGTTATAGGGGCATGAAAAGGGAGGGCATTTATAGAATAATGCCCAAAGAAGAGGAAAAAAATAGAAAGTATTGAACGAAATGGGCATTAAGAGGCATTAAGTGTTACACATTTTTTGAACGGGCATTATCATGTTGATGTGACGAAAAATGGCCCTTAGACCATGTGTTGTGAGTTAACTAAATTCCATTAACCCATTCAGAGGCGAAGGATAGTGGGTGCTTGGGGGTGCACCCGCCCACTCCAATATTTTGGTTAGAAGTGTACAAGTTTCGATTTTTCGTCCGAAAATTTTAAAATTATATACACTAGTACACAAGTAACCATTAGACGGGGTTCAATTTTGTTTTTAGACGCGGTAATGCTCATAACCCCGTCTAAATATACACACACAATCTCATGACATCAGGATCCTAACGAAATATCCTTACGAACCCTGACTTAAAATATGCTTACATAGCTTTAGACGGTGTTTTACAAACCCCGACTTAAAATATAATTTAACACTAATAAAATTCACGTCTTTTGATATGAACCCCGACTTAAAATATGCTTACATAGCTTTTGACGGTGTTTACAAACCCCTGACTTAAAATATAATTAAAGAATGATACGATGGAGTCTTTTGATATGAACCCCGACTTAAAATATGCTTACATAGCTTTAGACGGTGTTTACAAACCCCTGACTTAAAATATAATTAAAGAATGATAAGATAGAGATATATATTATTTGATTTTTTTAAGTATGATATGGATAGAGATAAAAGGCCATGTTTCCTAGTTGTAGTAAGTTTGTAATTAATTAGGATAGTAGCTTAGGTTTATAAATATGCAAGGTTGAGTTTTGAATAAGAAAAAAAGTTTGTTTCCTTTTGGTGCTATAACGTTTATTCTCTTTGATCAAAGGTTGTAAGCAAGAGTATTAATTGGAGTTGTGCGTTCTTGGTTCACTTGTGTAAACGACCTCAGGTTTAACAATCATCTCCATCAAAATTCTACATTTTTTTAACCCATCATTGATAACCATCAAGAGTTACAAGGTTAGTAATTTTGTAATGATATTAATGTCCTGTTTATTTGTAGAATCATAGTTATATATTTTTACTTGCTTTTACAAAATTATTATATATGTGTTTTATGTGGTGGATGATGAATCTACATTGATGTGATAATTACAGCTGTTTTATATAAAATTATTTGTCGTCTGTTATGATTTTATTGTGGTAAATTTGATTATTGTGAAAAATATGCAAGTTATTTATGTTATAAAACCACTGTGAAAAATATAACTACTTTTGTGTACAACTGATCAAACAAAGGGCTCATTCACATCCCTCACACCTGCTTTAGATGAACACGTCTCCTCAACAGGTTGTATGGAAGTTGGCTAGATATTTTACTCAATAAAATGTAAATTCTTTGCAAAGAATTTCCTTCATTTCTATTTCTGCCTACAATTATCGATTCATGTGCACCAAGAAGACCTCTGCGCAGGCTCTTCTGTCTGCGCGGCGTAGACCACGCGTAGACATTGTCACGCACAGACTGTTTGTTTTTCTGAATATGTTTCATTAAAAAAAGGCCTGTGCGAGGTCTTCTTTGTGCAGACTTGGTCCAGCCACTTCTAAGATCTTCTAAGGTCTGCAGAGGGTTAAACACCACCACCCACCATCACCGATCACCACCCACCACCACCGACCACCACCCACCACCACCACCACCGTCTATCACCACCACCACCATCCACCCACCACCCACCACCACCCACCACCGTTGACCACCACCGCAGTCGACCACCACCGTCCATGACCACCACCGCCGTCGACCACCACTATCCATCACCACCACCACCACCGGCCACCACCCATCAACGTCCACCACCCACCACCGTTCATCTCCACCACCACCACTCACCACCCACCACCATCGTCTACCACCATCACCGTCCACCACCACCACCCACCCACTCACCACCACCGTCCGTATACCACCACCAATTTATTTTAGAAGTCTGCATAAGTTAAAAAAACAAACAATCTTCTTCTTGCAGATTGCAGACATTTGGTCCATCTCTTCTGCTACAGATGTGGTTTGCAAACTGCAGACATTTTACATCTTAAAAAACAAACAACACCTAAGCAAACTTATTTTTAGGCTCAGGCTCGTTTAAGCTCGACCCGTTTTGAGTATTTTTCTAAGCCGTTTCGAGATAATAATAATAATAATAATAATAATAATAATAATAATAATAATAATAATAATAATAATGATGATGATGATGTCAATCCGTGTGCACAATCTTGATTAAATCTGACCGTCCATATGCAATAGATCCAATGGCTCTTGTTTTATACACTCATCTAAAGCAAAAAAGGGACATTTTCCCTCCTGCACATCTTTCTTTCACTTTCCCCTTTTCACTTCTAAGATTCATCCACCCTCTCAATTTCTTTCCCCACCTCCTAAGTTTCTCCATCGCTAAAATAACATACACTAACAACTGTTGATCATACGCGAACAATCTGCTTGGAATTTAACTCCGGCCATTGTTGAACAAGCCCTAACCACGTCGAACAAGCTGTTCGGGACGAACAAGCCCTAACTTCCATCTCGAAATCGGTAGCAGCAGACATCAGTATTTTGGCAGACGAGGAGTCGCCGGCCATGGCCTACGGCGGGCCTCCTCATCCCGGTTACACACCTCGCTGATGGCGATGATGGTGGTTGTGTAGTGTTTCATTTACGGCTCCAATCCTTCACCCAGTACCACCCTGTTCTGCTAAACACACACGGCGCCACTGCGTTGCTACGGCGGAGCCGGCGTCTTCACTTCAATTTCCGGTAAATCGTTCGTTCTTTAACCTAATTATTTTAGTGTTTCATCAATGATGTGTATCGATCTCGATCGTCTGTTAGTTTTTTTTTTTATTTTTTTTGTTAAATCGGATCTGGGTTTTGTGAATTTTTGTTGATTGATTTGTGAAATTGAAATTATTGTAAAGTTATTATTTGGATTTAGGTATATGATAAGGTGTTGAATTGTTTTAAGTTTTGGTGTGATTGATTCTGTTATTTGATTTGTGAATTGGATGATAAAAAGTGGTGATTTTTTATTAATTTGTTATTGTGATTTATATGATGGAGATTATGAGATATTATGGTGATTAGTGTTCTTTAATTGAACTTAAATATGTGTGTTGTAGGTGTATGGATTATGTGATTTTAGTTATTTTGATCCTAATTAAATTAAAAAAGTTAGAATTTTTAAGTTTTTAACCACTCTGATTTGATTAATTGAACTGAAGGTTGCGCGAAAGTGGCTCGACTCCTTTCTTGAGTTGAGATAAATTATTTCCTGAAGTTTTGATTTATTCAATGTTTTTGTTATATGTAAATTGGTGTTTTTTTAAATTACTATCTTTATGCTTGGTTCTAAATTTTGTGACTTAACACATCACAACGTGCGTCTTTGGTTTAACGTTTTTACGTTTCGTTCTAAATTTTGCGACTTAACACGACGCAACGTGCGTGTGTGGGTGAACGTTTTTACATCGTCTATTTTTTCCCCGTTTGACAGGTTTAACTTAACATGCGGGTCCTAGATCGACTGCGTCTTTGGTTTAACGTTTTTACGTGAAGAGATGTAACTTTCCGCAATCGTCTTCCTGCTTGGTATGAAGTTTCTACCATCAGCTTTGTTTAGTTTTTGTGCCATGGCTTAATTTATGTGGTTTACTTTCACTTAATTGCTGATGAAACATTAGACTCACATTTAAGTAATCTATTTGACGAGTTTCTGTAAATGCTTATTGTTAACAATAATGTTTTTCAACCAAAATTTCATCTAGCTTGGAACTCACAACATTATTGTCGTGAACCAAATATTGTATCACCATACCAAATGGGATCCTACTGGTTCACTTCTAGCTTCATGCTCAGATGATTCTACTGCCAAGGTGGTTTTTTATTATGCATGTTATTTTGATGTTTTAGGGGCATGATAGTCTTTTTACACAATTGGATTAATTACGAAAATCATTCATGATATAGATATGGAGCTTGAAGCAGGATACCTGTTTGCATGATTTGAAGGAGCATACAAAGGTACAACATGACGACACATTAAATAGTCTATCTAAATGTGATTAAAATTATAGAATGTTTTTGCTATTTTTAATATTATTATTTTATATATTTGCAGGAAATATATACCATCAGATGGAGCCCCACGGGTCCAGGAACTAATAACCCTAACCAGCCATTAGTGTTGGCAAGGTAACTACCATAATTTCTTTTCTATACTTTGGGTTGAGTTTCATCTCAAACGGGTCAAATAAACTTTGGGATGTGTTGCATCTCAAACGAGTCAAATAAACCTTGGGTTTTGTTTTATATCAAACGGGTCAAATAAACCTTGGGTTGTGTTTTATCTCATATGGTTGGGTTGTGTTTTATCTTAAACGGGTCGAGTAAACTTTGGGTCGTGTATTTTCGAATGGGTAAATAGGTTGAAAATCGCCAGACGTCTATTTTATTGCATACAACCTCCTAACCATTATTTTGAAAGACTCATTTTTGTATTAGATCATTGTAACGGGTTAGTTAAACTTTTTCGTATAGCTAGAGACTTATGTCGTTCCACGGAACGTGTTTAACAAAGTTAAAAACGCGTCACGTCACGCGTGGCACCACACTTTAATGTCATTATCCTAACACGTATCACAAAGTCACAAACGTGACATTGCCGCCGCAACGCGCGGCACGGGCAAAAACCTAGTTTCTAATAATTATAATATTTTCTATTTTTTAGATGTGGAACACTCACATTTGATATGCTCACACACACATACAAGTAGTTATGTGTTTGTAACAATTTGTTCGTTGATGTTAACTAATTTCTAATAATTATAATATTTTCTATTTTTTAGATGTGGAACACTCACATTTGATATGGTTAATGTAAGTTTGTTTTCTATTTCCTAGTTTGATTTTCAAAAATTTGAATAAATAATAATTGTTAATTTATTGTAGTGCAATCAACAAGCTGAGACATGGGAATGCGGCTATATACTTCTTCAATCTATGTTCGACTTTGTCAATGTGTATCAAAAGCAATTTCCCAGGGTAAGTCTATTTCTTAATTATTTTTTAGATGTACATAAGTATATACAAGATAACATGCGCAAAAATGCTCACACACACATACAAGTAGTTATGTGTTTGTAACAATTTGTTCGTTGATGTTAACTAATTTCTAATAATTATAATATTTTCTATTTTTTAGATGTGGAACGACACGAAAGTGGCTACAGATGAAGATATAGAAAAGACGTTGAAGGAATTGATGCCAATTTTATTTGACTGGTTGGGTATTCCTTAGTTTAAATATTGTTTGTTTATGGTTTTGAATAGATTAAGTAGTGAATTGTTATTTTACCAATTAATATTGTAGACTTTCGGGTTGAATGTGTATTTGGTCACTTTTTTACTTGTCCGGATTTGACTACGTTGAATATATAAAAGGATTGATTGGATTTGACGTCTATGTTGGAGTGCATATTATTTTTTTTTACTGCATATTATGTCATTTTTACGTATCTCTTTTTTACTACAGATTTTTATTTGAAATTTGACAGCATAATTTGTTGTTCTTACAACATTGATCATAAGTCGCGGTTCATCCAACACCGACTAAAACCTTTCTTAAAATTGTAAAACTATTTTAAGTCGCGGTTCATTTAACACTGACTAAAAAGTTTTCCTAAAATTGTAAAATGATTTTAAGTCGCGGTTCATAATGCTGACTAAAAATATTTCTGTAAAAGTATGAACATCTTTTTAGTCGCGGTGGTTTATTTTAAGACAGGGTTCAGCAAACCGCGTCTTATAAACAACCCATTTTTAGCCACGGCATTTTAAGTCGGGGTTTGAAACCGCGACTAAAAACTATTTTAACCCCGTCTAGTGCTCACTTCTGTACTAGTGATAGGATCACCCCCCCAGATTATTTTTCCTAAATTGTATGTCCTAAATATTTATAAACTTTGTATATAAATGATGGATAGTTTGGTAATTATACACTTTGTTTTATTTGGAACTATTATTATTTGATCCGATTTGAATCGAATAGCCAACCTGACCCGACCCGACCCGAAACATAACGATATGAAAAAAAAATTGGGTCACATCACTTTACGCCCCCTCGAAACTTTTGGTCAAGCTCCGCCACTGAACCCATTGCCACATCACCGTCATGTCACGACTTGACCATCAACTAAATACTCGTTAACATTGTGTTGTGGGTTCATTAACACCAAATACCATTAGCTAAACAAAAAAAAAGGTAAACTGTGATTGGTTGACACACACTTGGGGTCCACCCAACCTCTCTTCCTCTCGTTCACCATCGCCAATGTATTAATCGTTAACCCATTCACTAAAGCTGTTAACGGACCGTGCGGTGTGCCGGCCATTAACAAATTGATGTGGAACGTAAACAAGAATCTAGTTAACCAACTACGAATAGTCTTAAGGGGCATTAACAATTAAGCATGACTTTATATCATATTATTTTATATTGTTACAAAATTTATTTTGTGTAAGTTAGTTTTTAACCGTCGATTCAAGTATCAATCAAAAAGAAATATAACGTATATTATACAAATCAATTTTTTTGTTAAACTGGTAATATTACATGCGCATGTTGCAACGCGGGTACAACTCATATTTCGAGCGGAAGACTCGAAATTTGTGTAAACATAATGCACCCATAGAACACATGCCGAAAAACACAATGCCTTCGAAAACACCAGGCCCCATGACGGTTACCATGACTGAGTTAAAGGAAATTTATGTAAAACAAAATGCACCCAAAAAAAGAAAGAAGTTTTTCAATAATTCGTGATATAGAAAAAATGATAGGGTTAAAACACAATGGGAATTACGTGTAATAAACAGAAAAAGATGTGTCTAAAGGAACTATATTATACTAGGTTATATACCCGTGATTTCACGGGTTATGGGTTGTTTTATAAAAAATTTATATTTACAAAATAATTTTATATATTTAATTTCTTATAATTGGATAACCTCTTCATACTAACACCACTTTAACGTCCTTTCTACCACGAGTTTTTCTTAACATGCCGCCTTGCTAACGTGACTGCTACGTCACTCTTAATGTCTCCTATTTATACCCTCCCACACTTAATGTTTTATACCCGTGACTTTCACAGGTTATGGGTTGTGCTAAAAAATCTATATTTATAAAAGTACTTTTTTTGGTATGATTTTATATAGACGTGTCGAGGGAAATTTGTAACTTGTGCTTGAGTAACAAAAATCAACTTTGATCATAGCTTGAAGACATATGGGTAGCGAAATATATTCATATATGTCATATACTTTTAAAATATATTTAAGATAAAATAGTATGAAAACGATTTGGTCGTCAGATAGACCGAACCAACAACATTATATATGTAACCTCAAAAAAGACAATTGAAAATAAAATTCCATTTAAAAGGTATAAACTAAATCACACAATGAATTTTCATTTTTTATATATCAATGAACTTTATGGGATATGAATTGATTTTTAAAAATTTAAATTTGCAAAATAAAATTTTTTAAATGATTTATTATATGAATTGATTTTTGTTGGGGGAAGATAAAAAAAAAAGGATCCGTGGGTGGGTTTTTATTTGTTTGGATGATCCAAGTCCCACAAAACACTCCCAAAACACGCTGGAGACTTACTGGCTTCCCCAATACGCTTCTTCAACTCTCCCAAAATACACTAACCACAACCAAACTCAAACTCAAACTCAAACTCAAACCCTAAATCTCTGGATTCGGTACCTTCTTCAACATACGCGACAAAGATTACACTCAAGAAACGGTTATCAACTAACAATTATCAGAAATCTCTGCATTCGGTAACCTTTTTTTTAAACTGATTTCTTGTTTTTTTCACAAATTTCATACTTTTATTTGTTTAATAATGTTAAATAATCAGAATCTAAATGTCGAAAAACAAAATAATGATGACCGGAACTTCAATTGTTTCTGTTGATATTCATTTGAAACCCTAAAACGGATATTTTGAATGCTTGTGCTTGATTATGGCGCTGGTTTTTTAGAATTTTGCCACTGTTTGGTATTTGATGTAACATTTCTGGTTAGAATGATATTTTTTAGGATTATACTTGATAATGGTGATGTTTTTATGCTGATTTTTCATGGTAATGTTTCTATGAACAACCTTATAATGCATACTTGAATGGTTATTAATAGAGAATGAGATTGTACAACTTGAATATGTTCACTGAATTGAATGTTTAGTGTGTTCGGCTTGGTTTGGGCATGTGTATAAGATGTTTGATGAAATGCCAATAGTTTATTTTCATTCTATTTTGGTACAGAAATAGAAATACTTCTTTTTATTGATAATATCATTGTTTTTTTGTCTAATTATGTATAGAATTATTACTGCGTTTAATTATTAAACAGGGGAAATGTTCATATCATATGTTCCTGCCTTGGTTCTCATGTTTATATGTATATATAACTTTACAAAATTTGAAGTTATTGTGTTACACTTGTCCGGCTAGCCGCTGATTATATATGCAAGTCATGACCGTCAATTGTCTAATTAAACATTTTTTTACTGATTCTCACTCTGCTTGATTATGAAAATATAACTACTTAAATTGGGTGCAGCAATGGATTCAACGAAGATACCTCCTTCGTTCTTAAAATTTATTGGAGAAGATATTGTGTTTTTGGTATGTTTTTCTTCTTTCGGTGCTAATGTGATAATGTTATTTGACATTATCATCTCACATCTTTGCTATTGCTTTATGTTTTGTATTGTTTTATTAGACCATACCATCTGACTTTGCAACTAATCTATGGGGAGATAAAGTCCCCTATGATAAAACAGTACAAATAAGAGATGGTGACAGTTTGAGGTTTGTAAGGATCAGAAACAGAAATGGAGAACCTATATTTACTGACGGATGGATTAAGTTGGTTAGAAAAAATGCTTTGAAATTAAATGATGGAGTATTGATAACAGCCACCGGGCCATACACATTCAATGTTTCATGGTTCAAAGAATATGTCTGTCAAAACTCTTATTTTACAGCACAACAAAAAACTGTACCAGAAATTTCTGTAAGTGACTTTATATTAGTTCAGTACTCATTTTTAACAGCTGTCTAATATTTTCTAATTCTCTACTAATGATTTTTTGAATTTATTTTATAGCTTATGCCTCATACATTTTGGAAGAACTTTTATGGTAAAAACTACAAGGGTGAAATGACAACGGTATATATTGGAGAAAGATTTTGGAATGTCAAGTTGGAAGCATGTTCGCATTGTTGTTGTTTCAAAGATGGATGGCGTAAACTGGTTGAGGAGGTGCCTTTGGAGAACGAACCATACTTGGCTTTTACAATGCTTGATTTGAAAACCTTTGAAGTTTCTGTTTTTAATGCAGAGACTGACACTGAAATCGTTTTCAAATAAGATGACGTGGTAAGTACATCATGTGCTTTATTTTTAAGAAATTATTTATTATTCTTGTTATTAAACTTTTACACATTAATAGTTATGACTTTTTTTGTGAAGGGTAAAGGCAAGGGTAAGATACAAGCTAAAGAGGTTTTGGTAAGAAGTGGGAAGTGGTAAAAGCTTTGGACGAAGCGTACATGAACTGTGGGAAATGGTCATTTGGTTGTTATTATAAACAATATGTGTAGTTTTTTTGGTTGGGTTTTATAGTCCTAGGTGGGTTGTTATTATAAACCTACTTGTGTAAATGTAGGTTACCATGTAAATGCGTGGTTATTTGGTCTTTTTGGGTCCAATAGCTTAACTAATTTTCATCTTTTGTGTTATGCTTAATAGTAATACACATCGTATGATTTATTAAACCTTAGTCTTGTCATGGTGATGTCTATAAGGCCGGAGGGTGTGGGCCGTGGGGGGCGCCACCACCGCCTCGTCACCACCTATGGCACCGCCGGCGCTATACCCCCACACCCAGCCAATCAAGAGGGGCGCTATAGGTGAGCTCGCCACCATGTTAACGAGAAGAAAGGGCTGTTCAGGTGGGGCCCACTCGAGTGTCATCCAATCAATTTTTTTTTGTTTAATAGAGGGCTCCATCCCACACCGTGCAAGTTAAAGGGGGGCGTTATAAAGCCCCCTAGCTGACGTGGCGCCTACGTGGCGCTGAGGTGTCCTTATAAAGCCCAAGGGGGGTTATTCCACACCCTCTAGCCTAATAGATGACGAATTTTGGTACAACTTCATTTTTGTCGAATTATTTTAGATATGTTTAATATTACAAACTTGTTTCCATTCATTTGGTTTTAAAACGTCAAAAAGTTTTTTTTTTATGAATTATAACCTGATAACTCTTCATGCTAAGACCCATGTTTGGCAAACCTTACCAAGAAGGAAAAAAACATAAATTCAATTACCTAGGACATTTAAGCGAGTCGTGTTAGGAAGTTGAATTTTTAATGGTTGTACGATCATATTACGAATAAACTTTAATGAATAATGATATTTCCATCACTACAACTGAAATATTGTTGAACAGTTGAACACCCCAAATCAAACTACTCATGTCGCAAAACAACCTAGATTGCGAAATTTAACAGTAAATAACGGGTTACATACCTCATAAAAGACGGTTCGTAGATAGGTTTCGAATATGTTTATTGTATTATTCCTCTCTTTAATCGTACACACTCATCACACATAAATTTTTTTACTTTTACTTTTACTTTTCAAATCATATGGCTAGAGCTTCACTCAACCCTATCTTGGGAAGTGAGATTGCAACATCCCAACATAGTGTTGAGTGAAGTTCTAGCCATATGATTTGAAAAGTAAAAGTAAAAAAACGTAATTTTTTATATTTGCAAAAGAAAAATTTTTATATGATTTATTATAAATTAAACACTATTTTTTTTTTGGGGTAACATAAAAGAAGAAAACCACTTTAACGTCATGTCCACCACATGTCTTTCTTACCGTGCCGCCTTGCTAACGTGACGGTTATGGTTTGTTTAAAAAAAAAATTGCAAAAAAAAATTTTCTAATTGATTTATCTTAAATTAACAATAGGAGTTTTTTAGAAAAAAAAAAATTAAAGGATTTATTTTTTGGAAAAAAGATTAAAAAATAGACAACACACCAAAACTTTCATTGTCTTCTTCACACATTCGCTCTCTAGCTAACAAAACCTAAACCAGACTTCTTCAAAAAAACGCAGTGGTTCCGCCTGAGGATCCGATCACTCCGCCGTTCTACATTCAAGTTCAACATCAAGTTCAACATCCGGTATATGTTTTTTGATCTCATTTCTTGATTTTTTGAATATTTTGTACTTTATATGTTAAATAATCAGAATCTAAGTTTCCGAAAACAAAATCATGATGACCGGAACTTCAATCGTTTGTGTTTCAATTTGATTTCTTGACTTATTTGCCGATATGAATAATGTTTACTGTATGTTTCATTTTTCATGAAACCCTAAATCCGTGATAATGATCAAACACTGTTTGTAGTTAAACACATTGCATAGATGATGTATTTGAGTTAAAATGATGGACTTTTTTGGGTTAAAATGGTGCTACTGAAAGTTTGCTAATGTAAGAGGCTCTTCTTAAAGTTGTTTTCATGTTGTTTTGATGTTCATAGCTCAAGGTAGTCACTCACTTTAAGTGTTATTGCATTCATTAGATACCCACAGGATTTCATATGGTTTTTGTATGAATGCTATGAAAATCCTTGTAAAAATTCCTTATATTCAAGTTATGCATATGCTAGTGTATTTCCCTTCCTAAATGTAAGTATCTATTTCATTCTGTCCAGATATGGATTCAAGAAAAAACGCTCATTCATTCATAGCGTTTCTTGATAAAGAAGAGCCTTTTTTAATGGTAATTTTTTTTTAATTTCGTTGGACTGTTATATGAATATTTGAGGTTATCATTTGACATGTTTGCTATTGCTTTATTAGGAGATACCAAATGATTTTGCTTATAATCTGTGGGGCGATAACATCCCGTATTATAAAACAGTTGACATACTGGATGGTGAAAATTTGAGAAAGGTGCGTATTACGAAAAAAAATGATCGGCCAGTATTTACAGATGGATGGATCTTGTTAGTTAGACATCATAAATTGAAATACAAAGATGGGATATTGATCAAGGCAGTTGGACAGTTGAAATTTGAAGTATTGTGTGTTAAAGATTTGGTATGTCAGAACTCGTATATTACAGCGGCTATTGAATCAGAACTTGGAATGTCTGTAAGTGAATTTATATTAGTTCAGTACTAATTTTAAACAAATCTTTAATTTATTGAAATTCTATAGTAATAATTTGTTGAATTTCTTTTATAGGTAATGGCAGATAAATTTTTTAATGAGTTTTACGGCAAAAATTTCAAAGGTGGAATGGCCAAGGTATAGTTTGGACAAAGATTTTGGAATGTAAGACTTGAAGGAAGCTCGGAGGGTGGTTATTTCAAGGCTGGATGGAGTAAGGTGGTGAAAGAGGTCCCTCTAGACACTGACTATTTCTTGATTTTTACCAGGCTGGATTCAATGACCTTTGATGTTTCGGTATTCGATCCTGACACCGGAACAGAAGTTTTTTCTAAAAAAAGTTGAGGGGTTCTTTTAAAAGTATATATCGAAACACATTAATTAAAACTGTTTATAATTATACTGATTTTTGTCTGAGGTTTTTTAAAATTTCTAGTGTACTGCGGATGATGATATGATAGTTGAATCAACCTTGCCGGATGATGTGTTTGAAGATGATCGGGAAGGAAATCAAAAAGATGTAAGTATTGAAGTTGTTCATTCTGAAAGTGTTTTATATGTTTAACATTTATGAATTTATTTATTTGAATTATTATTTAACTTTTACGTATTAGACGAAGATACCTCCAAAAGTGTTTTATGTGTTTAACATTTATGAATTTATTAATTTGAATTATTATTTAACTTTTACGTATTCATGTTTTGGTAATAAACTACTACAAATCCGGTACATCATTTATTTATTCGAATTATTAATTAACTTTTACATATTTATACTTATTCTTTTTTTTTGTGAAGGTTAAAGGCAAGTCCAAGGTATATGAAGCTCAGGTATTTAAAACAAAAAATGAATATTCCTCAAGTCATTTACCGTTTTATATTTATAGTAAAAGATTTATTTAAAAGTTATTACTTATTTGGGTTACCTTTGGTACAGACACAACGAAATCTTCGAAGCAGAGTTAAAAGGGTTGATGCAGCGGCAAGCACTGGTTCTCCGGTCTTGAAAACCACAGACCTGGTAGAAACCCAAATTCTAAGTATTTTTGACATTTACAGTTTATATTTGATAGTAACAGATTTTTATAAAAGTTATTAACTATTTGTGTTACTTTTGTTACAGACACAACGAAATCTTCGAAGCAGGGTTAAAATGGTTGATGCAGCGCCAATCACTGGTTTTCCGGTCTTGAAATCCACAGACCTGCTACAAAACCAAATTGTAAGTTTTTTTGACATTTTTTATTGTTTACATGGTTCATATATCTTAATTACATAGTGGCTTTCGCTCAATATGGTTTCTTCAATAAATGGGTTTGGTTTTAAATGGTGTGGTGATAATATAGCCGCTATTTGTTTGGTTATAATATAGGCGTTATTTCTAAATAGATAAAATAGTGGTTTGTTCATTTCGTTTGGTGATATAATACATGCTTTATTTGTTTCATGATAATATAGTCATTTGTTCATTTGGTTTCATGATAATATAGGTGTTATTCGCTTCATGATAATATAGTCATTTGCTCATTGGGTTTGATGATAACTTAGGAGTTATTTGTTTCCATGTGATAATATAGGTGATAATATTGTTTTGCGTGATAATATAGTCTCATGTTCCTTTTGTGATAATATTGTTTTTAGTGATAATATAGTCTCATGTTCCTTTTGTGATAATATGTTCTAATTAATTCAATTATGTTCAGATGAAGCGCAGGAAGACTGTTCAAAAAGTTAACCCACAATCACCGGTTTTCAACTTCACAAGATTTGCGGAACACATAATTGTAAGATTTTATAGATTTTTTATTGTTTCCTTGTTCAACTTTTTATCCAAATCCTATATTTACTAATGACTGGAATATGTTGTGCTTTTCAGCGAATACCAGCAAAAGTGTCATCTGTGTTGGACCTATCTCCTGATCATCTCAAAGAAGTCAGAGTTCAAAACCTGACAGGTGAAGTCAAGAACATCATGACCAGATCGGAAAAACATCACAAAGGGTTCCGGTATGGATTTGTTGGATGGTCGACTTACTTGAAGGCTTGGAAGATCAAAATTGGATCGGAACTGTTTTTTGAGTTCAACAACTCAAGTAAGCTATTGAGATTGACAAAGGTTGTGGAGAAGCATTGTGTTAAAAAGAAGAAATTGCGTGCATGACTGGGAAGTGTGCTTGTGGTTCTGGTTGTTTTTATAAACAATATATGGTAGTTTGTTTTGTTGGGCTTTAGAGTCCTAGTTGGTGTAGAAAAAATTGTGGCTAAATTAGACACGTTTTGGTTATTTTGGGTTGGGCTTTATGTAAATCAAGGTTAAGAGACAGGTAATTGCATGGTTGGTTGTTCTTTTTGGGTAGAATAGCTTGACTAATTTGGATATTATGTGTTATGCTTAATGGTAATAGACAATTGATAATTTATTAAACTTTAGTCTCGTCATGGTGTTGTGTATAATAGATGACGGATTTTCGTACAAGTTCATTTTTGTTTCAATTATTATAGATATGTTTGTAAACGTTTATGTGTTATACTATGAAACACTAATCAACTATAGTAACATATGTTATGCTATGAAACAATAATATATAAAAACTATGCGTTTGATTACAAAACAAATTACATATACAAATAAAAATTACAAGTAACTAAAAACTTCTTTGTATACAACATTAGATGTCCTATTAGTAAGGTTACCATCATTATCAAGAATTGATAATTTGAGTCCATCTCTGCTCTTGACTCTCGACAAAGCAACATAAAGTTGACCATGAGAAAATACTGGATTTTTCAAATACAAACCAACTCTGGATAATGACTGGCCTTGACTTTTATTAATTGTCATAGCGAAACATAAAACAACAGGAAACTGTCTTCTTTGAAATCTAAAAGGAACCTTCTTATCCGACGGTATTATACCAATTCTAGGAAGAAAAATTCAAGCACCAATGTTGCTTCCAGATATCACTTCTGCTTCAATAACGCGATTTCCAAGTGATATTACCTTTAAGCGAGTTCCGTTGCACAGACCATTTTTTGATCAATATTTCTGAGGAGCATGATCGGAACACCGACCTTTAGTACTAATTTGTGATTTAGAACACCAGAGATTTTAAGACCATTTAGTACGTCAGGAGAGTATAAACTTTGATCAAAACCATCATGTAGATTTTCTGTCTCACAAATACTATCGGAACTTAGGTATTCCTTGGAATCGCCTGGGAACATCAGCAACAACTGAGAATTAATTTCATCAACAACTTCATTCGACGGTGCAAGAATCGCTCTTTCTTGATAAAAGCCAGAACTTTGGTAATTTTCAAGAAGAGAAGGATAAACAAACTCTATAAGACTTGAAATTGGATCAACGGAATCCATGATTAAAAGATCAACGGGTATATCTATAATCGCATCACCATCATTAGATCCGCCTAGTTTCCCTTCACCCAAATCCAACAACCACTGACCAAACATTCGTATTTGCTCAACATCATGCATTCCACTTCCTGCAGTCAACCTCATGTTCTTAGTTAAAGTGAGTACTTTGCAGTGGTGCCATATGTACGAAGAAGTCAACGAAGCATTAATAATGTCTTGTCTAGTACCACCTTGAATGACAGGAAGAGTTTGTCGGAAATCTCCACCAAATACGATTGTTTTACCTCCAAATGGACTTGGGAATTATGAGAACCATCACATTTCAATATGTCTTTTAGAGTTCTATCCAAAGCTTCAAAACCATGTCGGTGTACCATTGGCGCTTCGTCCCATATAATCAATGATGTTTTCTTTAATAGATTTGCAACATCACTGTTAGGGATTATAGTACACATTGAGTCTTCATTCAGATTAATCGGAATGAGAAATCGAGAGTGAGCTGTCCTACCTCCTGTAAGAAGCAAAGATACAATCCCACTTGAGCAACATTTAAAACAATTTCCCCTTTTGATCTTAGAGATGCAGATAACGTTTTCCAAAGAAATGTTTTACCGGTACCTCCATAACCGTAAACAAAAAAAACACCACCTTTATTGTCTTCAACCGCTTTCATGATATCATCATAAATAAATCTTTGTTCATCGGTTAATGAAACTAAAAGGTTCTCAAACTGCTCTTGAAGATCAATTCTATCATAATCCAGCTCTTCAGTAATCAAACGATTATTTGAAGTAGAAATCAACTCATGATCAGGATAAGGCATTGTATTAAAATTTCGTAAGCTGGAATTATTACGAATTAAAATCTTCTCAATCTCGTACAATGTGAGATTTTTAACTTAATCATCAGTGAGGCATAAATCTGAAAAAACACATTAAAGATATATTTTTTAGATTAATATAATCCAATCTATAAGAAACAAATATTTGTTAAAATCTAAAAGGAATCATTGGATAAAATAAAACATTTTAACATGATTATATATATATATAAAATATATGTGAATGTGAATTATAAACATAAACATTATAAATAAACATAAAAATGAGTAATTGTCATAAAGTAGTTGTACCTGGAGACTTTAAAATATGTCGTTGTTTATAGAGGATGCCATCTGATAATAATTCCCATGTTTTTTGCCATACACGTTCCGGCAAAGACAGAGTCTGGCACGTCAACATCGTAGCAAAGAGTGTGCGAAGATAATAACCGGAGCCTGAATGACTTGCTTCTTGGATAGCTTCTATATATTCCATGTCATCATCTAGTAGACCGTGAGCATAACATGCTTCTCTAAAAGTATTAAATTTACGACCATTTACAATGAGGATATCATCAAAGGATCGAGGACCTTTAAGTTTGTTTAAAAGAATCCTCAAAAAATATGCCTCCCCAAGAGTAGGAGAAACAACATGAATTCTTCCAATTGCAAAACTACCCGGTTTCCGACGTTTCCAACAACGTTCATCCTTTTTAAACACAAACTTAGTAGGGAATTCAACATAAGTAAGCTCTCGGGCAACTTCATCTCTTTGGTTACAATCCATCCAAGCTGAAAACATTGAACAATTCATTGACGGCCGATTGAGGACTAAGTCAATATCATCGTCTTCACCGTATACAACATTTTGTTGGTTCGGAAGATGAAATGGGAGACGAATAACATATGGGTGCCTATAATGAACATCAAATGCGAATATACACCATGATGCCTCACATGCAAACAAATATCGACAATCATAGTATTTTTTTAATCTCATCAACCGGCGGGTCAGGTTCGTTTGATGTGTTACTTTCAACAATGGAAACGGTACCACGATCATGCCCTTTGTTGATATATTTAAACAAATACTTTATAGATCCAGCTTGATTGCACCATTCAACATTGATGTGGGATTGATATCTCCTCAAAAGTGTTTTGTTGTAGGGAACAACAAATCTGTTATCTAGCTTAACTCCAGATTTTTCAACAAACATTCCTGAATCTCTTCTTCTATAGAGAGGAAAACCATCGATGTCGACAGACGTATGATCACGGAATCTCTTTGGAAAGCCCTTAGAACACTTATTATCTACCATGCATGGGCAGTTGACGTTCTGAGGACCACAAGGACCATGAATCATGAAATCACTGACAAGAGTATACAACTCTGGATCATCGTTTCGGTCAGGAATTTAAGCAGAAATGAGGGGATCAATGTGTTCAACAGTTGGAAACTTGTGATCGGGATGCATAAATAAACATATGTGCGCATGCGGCAACCCACGCTTCTGAAACTCCACCGTATAAACAACTACAAAAAGTAAAGAAAATAAAATATTAAATGTTTGTATCCAATTTTTAAATATTAAGAAGAAATGAAGCATAAAAGTAAATTTGAAAAAATACCTGCTGAAACTTTGCCAAATATTGAGTTATCCTTCAAGTCTTTAATCAAAGCATTGAGCTTGATTTTAAACAATCTAGAGAGGATATCAGGCCTGTCTTCAGGACTTAAATTGGTGTCCTTAAGATATCTTTTAATTTCAGGCCATTTAGGATTGCATGTCACGGTTATAAAAACATCTGGATATCCATACCACTTACACAGAGACATTGCATCCAAATAGTTCTGCATCATATACCGAGCACCTCCAGTTAATGACGAAGGCAATATGACACGCTTTCCAGTGTTGGATACATTTATATTACCATGGTTACGTAAATTGGAGAGGTTCTCAAAAGTATCACATCTTAGAACCTTCTGTTGAAAACGTATGTAGTTTAGTCGCTCAGTTTCAATCATGGTATACGCATCAACTAAGAATTGTTGAAATAGGCGACGTGAATTTAAAATTAATGAAAAAACACCATGCCTATCTTGTATCCTGTATGCAAAGAATTCTCTCATAGTGACATATGTTCGTTTGGTTGATGTAGAAGGAGTAACACCTCTATGAGGAATATCAATTCTGTAGCAATCATCACCATAAGGAAACAAAAGTGGATACTGGAGAGCAAGATACGATGGATGTAACTCACTGATACGTTGAAGACCACCAGATTTCGTTTCTACAATAATATCTCTGTTTTCTAACGAATCGCCAATGTCACCAACAATTAAAGTTGCCACTTCAGAAGCAGTTGGTAAGTTGTATGTTCTTCCATCTTGTTGCCTTCTTCCAATGAGCCACAACTTTAGCTCAGCATTACAGTTATCTTTAAAAAAATCTCTTACCATGCGATACGTTTTAACCAAAACATTCTCCGAGTCTAACATATTCTGTATATGTTGTATAACTTGAAGATCAAGATCCAAAGATGTTGATGAAGAAGCTCTATTAGATTCACTAAAGAAAATCAAAACATATAATATTAATTTAAAATTAAAAAAGATTCTTAAAAAATAAAATAGTTACATTGAATACGTACCCAACAGCAGATTGTCTATTTGAAAGTTCATTGTCAGTATCATATATATAAAGCTGGGAGAATTTTGGTTTAGATCCATCCACTGGTAGAAGACTTCCCATTCTATGGTAATTCTGACCACCCAATCGGAATATATAAGGAGCATTGCCTCTGTTAATGGATTTATCAACTTTTCCGCCAATGGAAGTAAATGAGAACATGGAATTGTATCGACGGATGTTCTTGATGAATGACTTGCTTTTTTAATCCAATCCATTAAAAAGAGACTGATAACTTCGTGGTGCTTCCTTCATATTAGGAAGTTGAACTTTACCATATGCACAACAAATTGAATAACTTGAACTAAATTGGATTTTTGTATTCCCTCTACGAGCTTCAACATCCCATAATTTTGCTTGACATATTTGGCAAATGACATTTTGATCTAAGTGATCAACATAATCTGTTGAAAAATATTTAAATAATATTTGTAAATTTGTAATAAGCAATTATAAAGTTGGAAGCAATTTCAATTAAAATAATTTTTTTGTATATTGTATATTTATGTAAAATGTACCTTTTGAGATGCCCACAAATTCGTCTTTTTTAGTATCACTTTCATTCGATTGTCTTTTATCCAAAATAGTCTTTCTTAAATTTCGCCTTTGTTGACTATTAAAATTGTCCATGGAATTATTTAAACCTGTAACAAAAAAAATATAAAAGTTAATGATGCAAAATAAAATATAAAAAAATGAAAATATTATGGTGTTACCATTTAAGTATTCTGCTGTAATGTCAGAGACAGGACTTCTAGTATTTCCATTGGTAAAAGATAGTGAATTACATAAACGATTCTCTTTGATGACATTCTCTTTGTTGTTAGCCTTTCTTGTATCCAAATACAATTTTCGTAACTTTCTCCTATGATGACTCTCAATATTGGTAGAGTTTGTGTTTAAAACTGTCCAAAAAGATAATATTTAAGATATAGGAATTTATTAGAAAAAATAAATAAAACATTAAACAAAATAATTACTGGGACGGTTAATAGATATTGGTGTTAAATTCCCTCCTGGTGTTGTATTTGTGCAATTATTAAAACCTGTAATAAAATTATATAGAAACAAATCATGATTAAAAAATAGAAAATAAAAATAATATTAACAAAAAGTATATGTGATAATGAAAATAAAAATTGGTAAGCGGTATATTTGTAGATTTTTTATAATAAAAGTTTTTAATATAGTACCTGTTGTAATGTCAGACAAAGGGCTTATAATACTTCCAATGGGAGAATTAGTAACAGATATTGAATTACATAGAAGATTGTCTTTGATGACATTCTCTTTGTTATTAAAAACATTCTCTTTAACACCGTTGTTAACTTTTCTTCTATCCAAATACAGCTTTCGTAACTTTCTCCTGTGATGACTCTCAATATCGGTAGAGTTTGTGTTTAAAACTGTAAAAAAAATTAAGATGTAGGAAATTATTTGAAAAAAAAATTAATAAATCATTAAACAAAAAAAATTATTGGGAGTGTTAATAAATATTCGTGAAACATTCGACAATGGTGTTGTATTTATATTGGGATAATGATGTATATCTCAGATAATAATAAAAATAAAGTCAAAAGTTATATCTTACCTTGGATGAAAAGAAATTCTACTAATAATTAAAGTTAAATCATAATTCATAATCTGTTTAATATTACAAACTTGTTTCAATTCATTTGGTTTTAAAACGTCAAAAAAGTAATGGAAAAAATAAAAAATGTTAATTTAAAACACAATTGAAAAAAAATATATATATGTTAATAACAAAACTAATTTTAACACAGATTTAATAAAAGTAAAAGTAACACTGCTCAAACAAAAATTTAGAAATATAAAACCAAGGATAAATTTAAATAACCAAATCCAAAAGGCACAACCATCATTCCTACATCAAGTGACTTAAACAACATAAGTTTTCAAAAACAAATAATAGATATCCTAGACATGGAATAATAATTGTCTTAACAATGGATAGATGTGATCATTTTTCCTTCTTGGGAATCAAAAGGGACTTAGAGCCTACATTCAAAGATAAAGGATCTTTACTTCCAGAGTCGTCACGATCATAATCTTCTGCAAGAACACGCTTCAGCTCAGGTTGTGCCTTCATCTTTCCTGACCTTTTGTTACGCAAAGCCATACCACCAGCACTTGAATCAATCAATGAAACCGGAGTCTCATAAACATTGTTCAATGGTATAGAATCCTTCAAATTAGGGATGGCAATGGGTCGGGTTTGGGACGGGTTTAGGTAATCCCAAACCCAAACCCGATTAGATAAGCTTGTCCCAAACCCGTCCCAAAACCCGTCGGGTTTCTAGCGGGTAAATACCCATCGGGTATCGGGTATACCCGCGGGTTTCGGGTAAACCCGTTAATTTAAAAAGATTACTCGTTGGGTATACTCATCTCAAAACCCATTGGGTATCTATCGAGTAACTACTAACCGGTTACATTTTGTATTGTTATTATAAAAACATATATCAAATAACTAAAATGTATACGGAATAGAATACCTATATGTTTAAAAATGGATGTATCATATATATACATATTAATAATATAAAAGAAATTATATCGGGTATACAATCGGGTAAACGGGTATACTTTATCGGGTAATTGGGTTGGGTAAACGGGTATATCACTAAATCCCAAACCCGCAAAAAAAATAAAAACTATTCCCAAACCCGTCCCAAACCCGATTAACCGACCCCAAACCCATCCCAAATGTGTCGGGTTTCGGGTTTACCCATTGGGTTCGGGTTTGATTGCCATCCCTACTTCAAATTCAAGTAAATAGATTTGTTAAAATACAAAAACGTTTGTATTTAGAAATTGGAATGTGTTTAAAAAAATAGATAGTACCTTCTGGTTAGTAGTATGTTTTCTCGTCATGTGCTTCTCTTTGCTATAAGTGCTGAATTCTAATTTAAGTAGAAAATATGGATTAGAAATATAGAATTACAAAATCCAAAAGATTGAAAAAACAAATAGAAATAAAATTCGGACCTTCATTGCAACCTAAAGCAGCTTTTGTTGCTGACTCGTCATGATCATAAGACTCCGCAAGATTACGCTTCAACTCGCAATGTTCACTTATCATTTCAGCATTTTTGGTAGCCAAAGATATTGATCCAGCACTTGAACCAATCAGTGACATCGGAGAATCATCCTTAATATGGAAATGAATTGAAATGAAAATAATATATTATTATAAACAATAATAGTGATGAATAAGAATAAATGAATAAATAGATTTTGTCATATACTTTGTTTAAAAATAATACCTTCAGATCGACAGTATCAACACTTGCAAAATCACCAGATGAGAGATTCATAGAGTTTGAAACATCAACCTACATTATAAACAAAGAAGGCTATGTTAAATTGTTGAATAAAGAATGTAGGTAAAATATATTATAACTGTAAAAAATTAACATCAATATAATTAGATACTTACATGGTCAATCCCTATCTTTGATTCAAGCTGAGAAATGATTTCAGGATCATCAGAAAATCTTTTGACAGTGAATGACTTGTAGTGATTCTGCACATTAAAGGGAGAAATCTCAACCTTAAACGCCATCTTTTTTCCAGCCAAATTACTAATTTCATCCGGTAGCAAATTATCCGTTTCACCCTACATAATAATTTAAGATGTAAAAACAGTGTTACAATATGAGAATGTATAAATTATATAAATTGGGAAAATAATAAAGCCAAAAGAGATACATCAAGAAACTTATCAACCAACTCTTGAGCACTCTTTCCAAGTAATTTTCGAGCTACATGATCTAAGCAAGTTAAAGATGCAATACCAGTAGAGTCTTGTAACCTAAGTTGAAGTTTCAACCTAAAAAAGAATAATAAAATTGGTACTAATATGGTATTGAAATATAAAATTTTAAATTTAAAGTTATCATAAAGTTAGAACTTTACCGGGGAACCACAGAAACACCTTTTTCATTGCAAACGTCATTTATGCATCGAATTGTCTGCTTCTCCTCAGTTAAATCTAATCCATCCTCTCCATCACTTATAAAATACAGCACACTAACCTTCTTCATACAATCCTTACAAGAATTGTAATACCACTCAACACCAGGAGGGAAACTTATCACTGTACCAAGCACAATCACATTCATTGTCTCCTGAATTTTATTAACTTCATCTATCGTCTTGAAATCAGTTCCAACCAAAAAATCATCATGAACAGTTTTGCCAACTTGAGATGAACCAAAAGGACGGCTTGAAGAACCAACATCCGGTCTTCTTTCAAGTAACCTTCAAATTATTATAAATATAATTAGTCTATAAATTATAAAACATTTCAACACTATGACATAAAATAATATACTGAAACAAATAATAAAACAGTTAATTTGAAAAAATATGTACGTCTTACCTCTTTTGGAAATCAATTAGCTCATCAATGCTTTCGTTTAGATACAAATTGCTGTTTTGAAAAGAACTGGACACGTATGCCTTACCTACATATTTGACAAAAAAATTCTATTCAAAAAATTAAGCATTGATAAGTACAACAATAGAATGTAAAATATATACAATTTTAATGACAAAGATAAAAGTAATTAAATAAGTATAAACCTTCATGAAAGCTATATCTTCCAAACTGCAATATCACAAACACATCACTCGGTTTCTATTCCAAAAACTTTGACATTTGCACCGCATATTGTCCCCACAAAGTCAGATAAACATTAAGGAACCTACGAATAAAAATTTTATAAAACATGAACTAATTGATAAATATATAAAGGAGATCAAAGAAATAAATAAATTATAACTCTAAGTCACGA
>JARYGA010061385.1:59149-101346 GCA_030545235.1 Helianthus tuberosus
GAGGGAGTACAAAAATCCAATTTAGTTCAAGTTATTCAATTTGTTGTGCATATGGTAAAGTTCAACTTCCTAATATGAAGGAAGCACCACCAAGTTATCAGTCTCTTTTTAATGGATTGGACTAAAAAAGCAAGTCATTCATCAAGAACATCCGTCGATACAATTCCATGTTCTCATTTACTTCCATTGGTGGAAAAGTTGATAAATCCATTAACAGAGGCAATGCTCCTTATATATTCCGATTGGGTGGTCAGAATTACCATAGAATGGGAAGTCTTCTACCAGAGGACGGATCTAAACCAAAATTCTCACAGCTTTATATATATGATACTGACAATGAACTTTCAAATAGACAATCTGCTTTTGGGTACGTATTCAATGTAACTATTTTATTTTTTAAGATTTTTTTTTAATTTTAAGTTAATATTTTATGTTTTGATTTTCTTTAGTGAATCTAATAGAGCTTCTTCAACAAAGTCTTTGGATCTTGATCTTCAAGTTATACAACATATACAGAATATGTTAGACTCGGAGAATGTTTTGGTTAAAACATATCGCATGGTAAGAGATTTTTTTAAAGATAACTGTAATGCTGAGCTAAAGTTGCGGCTCATTGGAAGAAGGCAACAAGATGGAAGAACATACAACTTACCAACTGCTTCTGAAGTGGCAGCTTTAATTGTTGGTGACATTGGCGATTCCTTAGAAAACAGAGATATTATTGTAGAAACGAAATCTAGCGGTCTACAACGTATTAGTGAGTTACATCCATCGTATCTTGCTCTCCAGTATCCACTTTTGTTTCCTTATGGTGATGATTGCTACAGAATTGATATTCCTCATAGAGGTGTTACTCCTTCTACATCAACCAAACGAACATATGTCACTATGAGAGAATTCTTTGCATACAGGATACAAGATAGGCATGGGGTTTTTTCATTAATTCTAAATTCACATCGCCTATTTCAACAATTCTTAGTTGATGCGTATACCATGATTGAAACTAAGCGACTAAATTACATACATTTTCAACAGAAGGTTCTAAGATGTGATACTTTTGAGAACCTCTCGAATTTACGTAACCATGGTAATATAAATGTATCCAACACTGGAAAGCGTGTCATATTGCCTTCGTTATGCACTGGAGGTGCTCGCTATATGATGCAGAACTATTTGGATGCAATGTCTCTGTGTAAGTGGTATGGATATCCAGATGTTTTTATAACCGTGACATGCAATCCTAAATGGCCTGAAATTAAAATATACCTTAAGGACACCAATTTAAGTCCTGAAGACAGGCCTGATATCCTCTCTAGATTGTTTAAAATCAAGCTCAATGCTTTGATTAAAGACTTGAAGGATAACTCAATATTTGGCAAAGTTTCAGCAGGTATTTTTTACAAATTTACTATTAAGCTTCATTTCTTCTTAATATTTAAAAACTGAATACAAACATTTAATATTTTATTTTCTTTACTTTTTGTAGTTGTTTATACGGTGGAGTTTCAGAAGTGTGGGTTGCCGCATGCGCATATATGTTTATTTATGCATCCCGATCACAAGTTTCCAACTGTTGAACACATTGATCCCCTCATTTCTGCTGAAATTCCTGACCGAAACGATGATCCAGAGTTGTATACTCTTGTCAGTGATTTCATGATTCATGGTCCTTGTGGTCCTCACAACGTCAACTGCCCATGCATGGTAGATAATAAGTGTTCTAAGGGCTTTCCAAAGAGATTCCGTGATCATACGTCTGTTGACATGGATGGTTTTCCTCTCTATAGAAGAAGAGATTCAGGAATGTTTGTTGAAAAATCTGGAGTTAAGCTAGATAACAGATTTGTTGTTCCCTACAACAAAACACTTTTGAAGAGATATCAGTCCCACATCAATGTTGAATGGTGCAATCAAGCTGGATCTATAAAGTATTTGTTTAAATATATCAACAAAGGGCCTGATCGTGTTACCGTTTCCATTGTTGAAAGTAACACATCAAACGAACCTGACCCGCCGGTTGATGAGATTAAAAAATACTATGATTGTCGATATTTGTCTGCATGTGAGGCATCATGGCGTATATTCGCATTTGATGTTCACTATAGGCACCCAGCTGTTATTCGTCTCCCATTTCATCTTCCGAACCAACAAAATGTTGTATACGGTGAAGACGATGATATTGACTTAGTCCTCAATCGGCCGTCAATGAATTGTTCAATGTTTTCAGCTTGGATGGATTGTAACCAAAGAGATGAAGTTGCCCGAGAGCTTACTTATGTTGAATTCCCTACTAAGTTTGTGTTTAAAAAGGATGAACGTTGTTGGAAACGTCGGAAACCGGGTGGTTTTGCAATTGGAAGAATTCATGCTGTTTCTCCTACTCTTGGTGAGGCATATTTTTTGAGGATTCTTTTAAACAAACTTAAAGGTCCTCGATCCTTTGATGATATCCTCACTGTAAATGGTCGTAAATTTAATACCTTTAGAGAAGCATGTTATGCTCACGGACTACTAGATGATGACATGGAATATATAGAAGCTATCCAAGAAGCAAGTCATTCAGGCTCCGGTTATTATCTTCGCACACTCTTTGCTACGATGTTGACGTGCCAGACTTTGTCTTTGCCGGAACGTGTATGGCAAAAACATGGGAATTATTATCAGATGGCATCCTCTATAAACAACGACAGATTTTAAAGTCTCCAGGTACAACTAATTTATGACAATTACTCATTTTTATGTTTATTTATAATGTTTATGTTTATAATTCACATTCACATATATTTTATATGTATAATCATGTTAAAATGTTTTATTTTATCCAATGATTCCTTTTAGATTTTAACAAATATTTGTTTCTTATAGATTGGATTATATTAATCTAAAAAATATATCTTTAATGTGTTTTTTTCAGATTTATGCCTCACTGATGATGAAGTTAAAAATCTCACATTGTACAAGATTGAGAAGATTTTAATCCGTAATAATTCCAGCTTACAAAATTTTAATACAATGCCTTATCCTGATCATGAGTTGATTTCTACTTCAAATAATCATTTGATTACTGAAGAGCTAGATTATGATAGAATTGATCTTCAAGAGCAGTTTGAGAACCTTTTAGTTTCATTAACCGATGAACAAAGATTTATTTATGATGATATCATGAAAGCGGTTGAAGACAATAAAGGTGGTATTTTTTTTGTTTACGGTTATAGAGGTACCGGTAAAACATTTCTTTGGAAAACGTTATCTGCATCTCTAAGATCAAAAGGGGAAATTTTTTTAAATGTTGCCTCAAGTGGGATTGCATCTTTGCTTCTTACAGGAGGTAGGACAGCTCACTCTCGATTTCTCATTCCGATTAATCTGAATGAAGACTCAATGTGTACTATAATCCCTAACAGTGATGTTGCAAATCTATTAAAGAAAACATCATTGATTATATTGGACGAAGCGCCAATGGTACACCGACATGGTTTTGAAGCTTTGGATAGAACTCTAAAAGACATATTGAAATGTGATGGTTCTCATAATTCCCAAAGTCCATTTGGAGGTAAAACAATTGTAATTGGTGGAGATTTCCGACAAACTCTTCCTGTCATTCAAGGTGGTACTAGACAAGACATTGTTAATGCTTCGTTGACTTCTTCATACATATGGGACCACTGCAAAGTACTCACTTTAAATAAGAACATGAGGTTGACTGCAGGAAGTGGAATGCATGATGTTGAGCAAATACGAATGTTTGGTCAGTGGTTGTTGGATTTGGGTGAAGGGAAACTAGGCGGATCTAATGATGGTGATGCGATTATAGATATACCCGATGATCTTTTAATCATGGATTCCGCTGATCCTATTTCAAGTCTTATAGAGTTTGTTTATCCTTCTCTTCTTGAAAATTACCAAAGTTCTGGCTTTTATCAAGAAAGAGCGATTCTTGCACCGACGAATGCAGTTGTTGATGAAATTAATTCTCAGTTGTTGTTGATGTTCCCAGGCGATTCCAATGAATACCTAAGTTCCGATAGTATTTGTGAGACAGAAAATCTACATGATGGTTTTGATCAAAGTTTATACTCTCCCGACGTACTAAATGGTCTTAAAATCTCCGGTGTTCCAAATCACAAATTAGTACTAAAGGTCGGTGTTCCCATCATGCTCCTCAGAAATATTGATAAAAAAAAATGGTCTGTGCAACGGAACTCGCTTAAAGGTAATATCACTTGGAAATCGCGTTATTGAAGCAGAAGTGAAATCTGGAAGCAACATTGGTGCTCGAATTTTTCTTCCTAGAATTGATATAATACCGTCGGATAAGAAGGTTCCTTTTAGATTTCAAAGAAGACAGTTTCCTGTTGCTTTATGTTTTGCTATGACAATTAATAAAAGTCAAGGCCAGTCATTATCCAGAGTTGGTTTGTATTTGAAAAATCCAGTATTTTCTCATGGTCAACTTTATGTTGCTTTGTCGAGAGTCAAGAGCAGAGATGGGCTCAAATTATCAATTCTTGATAATGATGGTAACCTTACTAATAGGACATCTAATGTTGTATACAAAGAAGTTTTTAGTTACTTGTAATTTGTATTTGTATATGTAATTTGTTTTGTAATCAAACGCATAGTTTTTATATATTATTGTTTCATAGCATAACACATGTTACTATAGTTGATTAGTGTTTCATAGTATAACACATAAACGTTTACAAACATATCTATAATAATTGAAACAAAAATGAACTTGTACCAAAATTCGTCATCTATTATACACAACATCATGACGAGACTAAAGTTTAATAAATTATCAATCGTCTATTACCATTAAGCATAACACATAATATCCAAATTAGTCAAGCTATTCTACCCAAAAAGAACAACCAACCATGCAATTACCCGTTAACCTTTATTTACATAAAGCCCAACCCAAAATAACCAAAACGTGTCTAATTTACCCACAATTTTTTCTACACCAACTAGGACTCTAAAGCCCAACAAAAGAAACTACCATATATTGTTTATAAAAACAACCACAAGCACACTTCCCAGTCATGCACGCAATTTCTTCTTTTTAACACAATGCTTCTCCACAACCTTTGTCAATCTCAATAGCTTACTTGAGTTGTTGAACTCAAAAAACAGTTCCGCTCCAATTTTGATCTTCCAAGCCTTCAAGTAAGTCGACCATCCAACAAATCCATACCGGAACCCTTTGCGATGTTTTTCCGATCTGGTCATGATGTTCTTGACTTCACTTGTCAGGTTTTGAACTCTGACTTCTTTGAGATGATCAGGAGATAGGTCCAACACAGATGACACTTTTGATGGTATTCGCTGAAAAGCACAACATATTCCAGACATTAGTAAATATAGGCTTTGGATAAAAAGTTGAACAAGGAAACAATAAAAAATCTATAAAATCTTACAATTTTGTGTTCCGCAAATCTTGTGAAGTTCAAAACCGGTGATTGTGGGTTAACTTTTTGAACTGTCTTCCTGCGCTTCGTCTGAACATAATTGAATTAATTAGAACATATTATCACAAAAGGAACATGAGACTATATTATCATGCAAAACAATATTATCACCTATATTATTACGAAACAAATAACTCCTAAGTTATCATCAAACCCAATGAGCAAATGACTATATTATCATGAAGCGAATAACACCTATATTATCATGAAACCAAATGAACAAATGACTATATTATAATGAAACAAATAAAGCATGTATTATATCACCAAACAAAATGAACACACCACTATTTTATCTATTAAGAAATAACGCATATATTATAACCAATTGCATAACGGCTATATTATCACCACACCATTTAAACCCAAACCCATTTATTGCAGAAACCATATTGACCGAAAGCCACTATGTAATTAAGATATATGAACTATGTAAACAATAAAAAATGTCAAGGTCTGTGGTTTTCAAGACCGGAGAACCAGTGCTTGCCGCTGCATCAACCCTTTTAACTCTGCTTCGAAGATTTCGTTGTGTCTGTACCAAAGGTAACACAAATAAGTAATAACTTTTAAATAAATATTTTACTATAAATATAAAATGGTAAATGACTTGAGCGATATTCATTTTTTGTTTTAAATACCTGAGCATCATATACCATGGACTTGCCTTTAACCTTCACAAAAAAAAACAATAAGTATGAATATGTAAAAGTTAATTAATAATTCAAATAAATAAATGATGTACCAGATTTGTAGTAGTTTATTACCAAAACATGAATACGTAAAAGTTAAATAATAATTCAAATTAATAAATTCATAAATGTTAAACATATAAAACACTTTTGGAGGTATCATCGTCTAATAAAGCATGAATACGTAAAAGTTAAATAATAATTCAAATAAATAAATTCATAAATGTTAAACATATAAAACACTTTCTGAATGAACAACTTCAATACTTACATCTTTTTGATTTCCTTCCCGATCATCTTCACACACATCATCCGGCAAGTTTGATTCAACTATCATATCATCATCCGCAGTAGACTAGAAATTTTAAAAAACCTCAGACAAAAATCAGTATAATTATAAACAGTTTTAATTAATGTGTTTCGATATATACTTTTAAAAGAACCCCTCAACCTTTTTTAGAAAAACTTCTGTTCCGGTGTCAGGATCGAATACCGAAACATCAAAGGTCATTGAATCCAGCTTGGTAAAAACCAAGAAATAGTCAGTGTCTAGAGGGACCTCTTCCACCACCTTACTCCATCCAGCCTTGAAATAACCACCCTCCGAGCTTCCTTCAAGTCTTACATTCCAAAATCTTTGTCCAAAATATACCTTGGCCATTCCACCTTTGAAATTTGTTGGTGCATACATCTGTCGTCTTCGTCTTATGTCAAGTCTCAGTTTCGTTGCGGATCTGGTCAAGAATGATGTCATCATTCTCCATGATGACATCATATATATAACATCACAAGTCTACATCATTACACAACATACATACATAACAGATTTGAAGATTCGCTTGAAATAGTAATTATGTTGAGTTCGCTTGAAGACAAATTATGTAGGTTCGCTTGAAATGGACCGCTTGTACTTGTGTGTCCGCTTGAACATGTATGTGTAGGTTCAAGCGGTCTAGCATCTCCTATATATAGATGTCATGTATTCTCATTTGAAGCGGACTAGAGGAGAGTATAGGAACTTGTACCGAAGTGCTGCCGGTATTTCTTGTGACTGTAATCTCTGTTAAATCTATACACAAGATGTTTAAAGTGATAACCAAGCTGTTTCGAAGTCAGTTTCTTATTTTCCGCATCTGAAACTGATAAAATCTCTTCTGAACGACTCGTTTGGGTCACAAACCGATCCTACAAGTGAGGAAGAGATCTTGCCAAAACAGCCTGTTTTCATCACTTTTTCTGATTTCTACACCTTCTTTTTCAAAATTAAAATTTTTTCAAGGTTAAAATTGGCTCAAATTCACACATATTATGCACAATCATGTATTAACAAATCCTGGAAAGTTTTAGAACTAAAATCGGTTTAAATCTGGTTCAAATTGGATTTTCGCTTGAAAAGTTGTTCGATCTTGCTGACGTCATCGACATTTCAAGCGGGATCCGGGTATTCATTCCGCTTGAAATGACATCTCGCTTGAGTTTACACCGTGTGTCCACTTGAAAACGACATCTCGCTTGAAATATGTTTTGATCTCGCTTGAAATATGTTTTGATCTCGCTTGAAAATGACTACCGCTTGAAAACACTGTCCGCTTGAATTGTTTTTCACGTGAAAGTGCATTGAATCGTGAGAAACTTTAAAGAAGGTTGTCGGTTTGTATGTTTTGTTGCCAGCTTTAGTGTGTCAATTGGTCACATGAGTGGTCCGTTCGATGTTTGCATGTGAACAATATTCATCAGATTAGAGGTTTTGTTGGTCCAATAACATTTCAACATTAAAATCATTTGCATGTGTTTATTGGCCCAAGTAAACATATCTGATTGCAAGTATACAAGTGTCAGCCCACTATATTTGAGGTCCAATGGGAATTGAGGGGTGATCATTTTGTCTTGGAGTTGAAAATTAGTTTGCATGTGAATGAGTTAGGAGGTCCAATAAGACTTCAATTAGTAAACAAGTTTGTCGGCCATTTATAATCAAATAATAAGTGGTGAATTGATTTGGGTTGTGTGTAGAAATTATTGGAAATATTCAAGTGTAGAATTGATTTGAATTTTGATCCGGGTCATAGCAATTCACACGGTTTGACAAATTATATCTCAATTCGCATCAAACTCTGTTCGCTTCAGATTCAGTCCGCACAAGAATAATCAGGGTAATACATGTGTTTCACGAGGAGAATCATTTCGTTTGAAAGCTGAGTTTGTGAAATTGTTTACCGAAAACATGGATTTTGAAGAATTGTTGGCATATGTGCATTATGAATCTCAGCAGTATATTCCAATAAAGCAAGAAGAAAGAATAGTCTCAGCAAAAGAAGCTTCGGAAAAAGTTCCGGTTTTTTATCACTTGTCCGATGAAGAGAGTGACAATTATGAAGAGGAAATCCGGGAACTTGAATATCTTAAACAACAACTTCTACCTATAAAT
Organism: Helianthus tuberosus; assembly: GCA_030545235.1. Taxonomy (NCBI): domain Eukaryota; kingdom Viridiplantae; phylum Streptophyta; class Magnoliopsida; order Asterales; family Asteraceae; genus Helianthus; species Helianthus tuberosus. The sequence goes on from JARYGA010061385.1 coordinate 67,741, forward strand.
CATAATGGAAAGTCGTTTTATGCAGGTAAAATTGAAAAGATTAAAGAAAAACAAGCTGCAAAAAGGAAGAATCAAAAGGCAGCAACTGTTAAAGAAGAGATCAAAACTGTGAAAGAAGAAAAAACTGCAACAGTTGAAGAACAAATCAAACCTGGTGAGAAAAAGCAGGTTGAACAAATTCCAGCTGTCGATATTCAGAAGGAAGAAATTGCTGTAAAGATGCTTGTGTCGTGCTTAATTGATTTGAACAGTTTGACATTAGAAAACAAAAGTTTGAAAGAAAATGAACAAGTTTTTGAAAATAAAATAAAATCTTTTGAAAATGAAAAAATAAAAACTGAAAGGGAATTTCAAAGTCAAATAAAGATTCTTGAAGATCAGAGATCTGTTTTAGCAAGAATAACATTGAAAAACAAAGTACAATAAACTCTCATCTTCAGACGATTATTCGACTTGAAAAAGAAGCTGAAAATGCTCGGAATAAAATCAAAGAGCTTGAGAAGAAATTGAAAGGTTTTGAGACTTCGTCATCAACACCAGATTATCCATGTCCAAAACCAATCAATTCTGTTCCAATAAGTGACAATGTCACAAACTTTGACAAAGTCAAAGTTGAAGATTGTGATGAGAAAACTGATGATGATGTTGAGAAAAGAAAAATATTTTTGAAATTAAATGAAATGTTTCAAGAAACTGTTCTACATTCTAGTGAAAAAGGTGAATGCTCAACGCAAAAGCCTGTAAAGAAGAATGTGGAACAAAAACAAAAGGATAAAAAACCACAAAATGTTCAAAAAGAAAATAAAAGCTCATCAGTTCAATCATCCAATCGTGATAAAAAATCACAAAAATTAGAAAATCAAAACTCAAAAACTGTTGGTAATAAGTGGTGCAGGTTTGACCACAGTGCTCAAATGCCAAATCAAGGAAACAAGAGGAGCAAGGATTATCACCAAGCCAAACAGTGCTATGATCTGAATGTTTGGTATGAGAATGGTGAATGGTACGATAACAGAATGTGCTATAATTGTGGTTTTAGAGGACACATTGTTGTTAACTGCCAGAATCGAAATTTTGAGACGAGAAGATGCTATAATTGTCATATCAAAGGACACATTGCCAGAGATTGCTCAATGAGATCAAATGAAAGATCGAGGGCTGATTCTCAGAAAATGACAAAGAAACCAGTCAATGTCAAGCCCAAAGAACAGAAAGTTCAAGAACCTAAAGTTCAAGAACAGAAAGTTCTAGAACAAAAAGTAAAGCTTTCACAGGGGCAGAAAGACAGACTGAGGAAGAAGAGGAAGAAAGCGAGAGAGTATCTCGAAAGGATTTTGTCCTCGGATAAAACTGGTAAAACAGATAAAAGTTCTGATAAATCGTCTTGCTCTCCAAAGAATGACAACTTAAACAAGATGAATTCATCAGATACAAATCTGAGGACGAAAGAGGGAAAGAAGAAAAAGAAAGTTATTGGCAATGAATCTGTTTCTTCGGAAACAAAGGAGCCAAGTGTTGGCAATGAATCTGGCTCATCAAAGTCAGACAAGCCACGTTCTGGCGTTGAATCTGGCTCATCAAAGTCAGACAAGCCACATTCAGACAATGATTCTGGTTCGTTAAAACCAGAGGAGCCATTTGTTGGGGTAAAAGTTGAGAATTCTGGTCTAACAATGGATGATGCAAATTTTCTACCATTGTTGAACAAGAATTCAAAAGCACACAAGGACCGTCAGGCTTGGGTGAATTTGTTTAAATGAAAAACCTGAATTGCCGGAGCTCCCAAGTTGGTAATCGTGGAGCATGAATCGGCATCTTTCTTATGTTTTTAAAAATTGAAAATTGGTCACGAGTATGACTTACCGGAGCTCCCAGGTTTGTAAGAGTGGAGCAGGAATCGGCATCTATCTTTCTTAGTTGGTAATTTTACAAGCGGTAAAGATGGTAAAGTGCAGGTGATACTTTAAATTGTCAGTTTTCTACAAGTGGTAAGGTTGATGAGTGAATCTACAGTGGTTGAAGAAGCGTTACACTTACAAGTGGTAAATCAGGGACATTAAGTTGTATCTGATTTCCTACAAATGGTATTTTGAAAAACAATATGATGAACCCCTAATCTACAAATGGTAAAATCAATCAACAAAACTTATTTTCCGGAAAAACCATTTGATTAAAACAAACTTAAGTGTTTTGAAATCACAATGGGAAAATGTTTTGTTGTAAGGGGGAGTTCTGATTGTTTATGCCAAGTGGATGGCGAATTGAAGCGATTTGATATCGGTTGTCAATTTTTTTTTAGAAAACAAACTGTACAGGTAGAGTATCAAAATTTGTTTTCAAATTTCCTAAAATGTGTTTGCATTTTAGGGGGAGTAGTAAATTTTAGAAAATCCAAAAACATTTGAAAATTTGAAAACGTCAAAAACATGATAAAACCTACTGGCAAAAAGACAAAAACAGTAAAAAATGAAAAATGAGTTTTGTTGTATAAAAGAGGAAATGATAGTACATCAGTGGACTATCACAACATGCTAAAGAATTGGAAAGTCAAATGTGATAAACGATCTCACTGTGGATGTGTGAGTAGGTTTTTGCACATTTAGTAGATTGTGACGAGATATAAACCTAAATTCAAACTTGCTTATATCGTGGGTAACATCTCTCGGATATATGGGTAACCCCCGAAATCTTGTTTGAAAGGTCCCTCTTTCTGAGATACTAGGTCTTTATACTCAGTGATATCTGGGGTATTACCCCGGGACTTCTGATTTTGCGGAAGCAATGGCCTAGTCCCCGGAGAATACTTTCTGCTTGCTTGAAATACAGCGCCGCCCTCAGCATAAATGATAAGACAATAAAATTGCTAATCAATGATGTTGTAAAAAAAAGATCCTCTAAAGGGGACACACCAAAAGTCGAGCCGTCATCTCTCTGCTGAACGGAAGTTCTGACCTGATCTCTCACGGTTTCGTACTATAATTTATTCCCTTACAGATATTATCTGTGGTATACTCACCTGTAAGACTGAATATTGGGATCTGGATACGGGAGTATATTCTGAGGTGGGACACATGATTGAGTTTAAGACATTAATCATCGTATCTCGAATCAGTTGAACTTTGTGAGAAAATTTAAGTGGATCAGTATACTGACAATCTAAGTGAATCGTTTAGAACTTAAAATGAAATGAAGCTTAATGGTGTTGGTGATATGTCTCATAAACTGATATGATCCTCTTACACAAAATCACAAAAATATTGTTTGTAAATATTTCTTCTCTGCATTTTATTAAATTGAAAAAGTCCAAAAAGATTTTCGGTGTGTTTTAGCATAAATTTTGTAAAATCCAAAAAGATTTTCGACAACTGGTGTTGGAGAGCTAATTTTCAAAATTCCGAGTGCTAAACATGATGAACAGATGGTTTGGGAGAGTGTGTTGTTTTGAAAATAAAAATGATATATCTTCAAGTGGTTCATCAATGATTAACATTGTAAAATCATTCTTTGATTGTATAATTCCTGCAAGTGGTTCATTAGATGGTGAGATTGTTTTTACAAATTATCATCAGAAAATTTATTTTTGGGTAGAAAATGTGTAGGTTATTTGAATGATTGAAAGCCAGATTCCGATACCTGAAGAATTTGTGATTTTATCGAGCCAGACTGCTATCCCAGCATATCGAAAGGGGGAGTTTGAAGACATCCGAGTAGAGATTGTTCGTGGGGAGTCTGTTGATGCTGAAGAGGAGAAGGAGATAAAGTTTGAGGATGCTTACACTGTGAGATATTTCAGAGAGCGTTCAGACTGATAAAGACTGAAGATTGTAAAAGACTCGACACTTAAGACTTGTCAACATCTGAGGGGGAGTCTGTTGGTGCATACATCTGTCGTCTTCGTCTTATGTCAAGTCTCAGTTTCGTTGCGGATCTGGTCAAGAATGATGTCATCATTCTCCATGATGACATCACATATATGACATCACAAGTCTACATCATTACACAACATACATACATATCAGATTTGAAGATTCGCTTGAAATAGTAATTATGTTGAGTTCGCTTGAAGACAAATTAGGTAGGTTCGCTTGAAATGGACCGCTTGTACTTGTGTGTCCGCTTGAACATGTATGTGTAGGTTCAAGCGGTCTAGCATCTCCTATATATAGATGTCATGTATTCTCATTTGAAGCGGACTAGAGGAGAGTATAGGAACTTGTACCGAAGTGCTGCCGGTATTTCTTGTGACTGTAATCTCTGTTAAATCTATACACAAGATGTTTAAAGTGATAACCAAGTTGTTTCGAAGTCAGTTTCTTATTTTCCGAATCTGAAACTGATAAAATCTCTTCTGAACGACTCGTTTGGGTCACAAACCGATCCTACAAAATTTTTGCCGTAAAACTTATTAAAAAAATTTATCTGCCATTACCTATAAAAGAAATTCAACAAATTATTACTATAGAAGTTCAATAAATTAAAGATTTGTTTAAAATTAGTACTGAACTAATATAAATTCACTTACAGACATTCCAAGTTCTGATTCAATAGCCGCTATAATATATGAGTTCTGACATACCAAATCTTTAAAACACAATACTTCAAATTTCAACTGCCCAACTGCCTTGATCAATATCCCATCTTTGTATTTCAATTGATGATGTCTAACTAACAAGATCCATCCATCTGTAAATACTGGCCGATCATTTTTTTTGTAATACGCATCTTTCTCAAATTTTCACCATCCCGTATGTCAACTGTTTTATAATATGGGATGTTATCGTCCCACAGATTATAAGCAAAATCATTTGGTATCTCCTAATAAAGCAATAGCAAACATGTCAAATGATAACCTCAAATATTCATATAACGGTCCAACGAAATTAAAAAAAAATTACCATTAAAAAGGCTCTTCTTTACCAAGAAACGCTATGAATGAATGAGCGTTTTTTCTTGAATCCATCTCTGGACAGAATGAAATAGATACTTACAATTAGGTTGTTTTGCGACATGAGTAGTTTGATTTGGGGTATGTAACCCGTTTTTTTAATCCATATTCGAACCCTATCTACGAACCGTCTTTTATGAGGTATGTAACCCGTTATTTACTGTTAAATTTCGCAATCTAGGTTGTTTTGCGACATGAGTAGTTTGATTTGGGGTGTTCAACTGTTCAAGAATATTTCAGTTGTAGTGATGGAAATATCTTTATTCATTAAAGTTTATTCGTAATATGATCGTACAACCATTAAAAGTTCAACTTCCTAACACGACTCGCTTAAATGTCCTAGGTAATTGAATTTATGTTTTTTTTCCTTCTTGGTAAGGTTTGCCAAACATGGGTCTTAGCATGAAGAGTTATCAGGTTATAAATCATAAAAAAAAACTTTTTGACGTTTTAAAACCAAATGAATGGAAACAAGTTTTAAATATTAAACATATCTAAAATAATTCGACAAAAATGAAGTTGTACCAAAATTCGTCATCTATTATAGACATCACCATGACAAGACTAAGGTTTAATAAATCATACGATGTGTATTACTATTAAGCATAACACATAAGATGAAAATTAGTTAAGCTATTGTACCCAAAAAGACCAACTAACCACGCATTGACATGCTAACCTACATTTACATAAGTAGGTTTATAATAACAACCCACCTAGGACTATAAAGCCCAACCAAAAAAACTACCACATAGTGTTTATAATAACAACCACATGACCACTTCCCACAGTTCATGTACGCTTCATCCAAAGCTTTTACCACTTCCCACTTCTTACCAAAACCTCTTCAGCATGTATCTTACGCTTGCCTTTACCCTTCACAAAAAAAGTCATAACTATTAATGTGTAAAAGTTTAATAACAAGAATAATAAATAATTTCGTAAAAACTAAACACATGATGTACTTACCACGCCATCTTTTTTGAAAACGATTTCAGTGCCAGTCTCTGCATCAAAAACAGAAAGTTCAAAGGTTTTCAAATCAAGCATTGTAAAAACCAAGTATGGTTCGTTCTCCAAAGGCACCTCCTCAACCAGTTTACGCCATCCATCTTTGAAACAACAACAATGCGAACATGCTTCCAACTTGACATTCCAAAATCTTTCTCCAATATATACCCTTGCCATTTCACCATTGTAGTTTTTACCATAAAAGTTCTTCCAAAATGTATGAGGCATAAGCTATAAAATAAATTCAAATAATCATTAGTAGAGAATTAGAAAATATTAGACAGCTGTTAAAAACGAGTACTGAACTAATATAAAGTCACTTACAGAGATTTCTGGTACAGTTTTTTGTTGTGCTGTAAAATAAGAGTTTTGACAGACATATTCTTTGAACCATGAAACATTGAATGTGTATGGCCCGGTGGCTGTTATCAATACTCCATCTTTTAATTTCAAAGCATTTTTTCTAACCAACATAATCCATCCGTCAGTAAATATAGGTTCTCCATTTCTGTTTATGATCCTTACAAACCTCAAACTGCCACCATCTCTTATTTGTACTATTTTACCATAGGGGACTTTATCTCCCCACAGATTAGTTGCAAAGTCAGATGGTATGTTCTAATAAAGCAATACAAAACATAAAGCAATAGCAAAGATGTGAGATGATAATGTCAAATAACAATATCACATTACCACCGAAAGAAGAAAAACATACCAAAAACACAATATCTTCTCCAATAAATTTTAAGAATGAAGGAGGTATCTTCGTTGAATCCATTTCTGCACCCAATTTAAGTAGTTATATTTTCATAATCAAGCAGAGTGAGAATCAGTAAAAAATTGTTTAATTAGACAATTGATGGTCATGACTTGCATATATAATCAACGGCTAGCCAGACAAGTGTAACACAATAACTTCAAATTTTGTAAAGTTATATATACATATAAACATGAGAACCAAGCCAGGAACATATGATATGAACATTTCCCCTGTTTGTAATCAACCTTTACAAAATGAAAACTTAAAAAAGATTATGTATCTATATTTCTCTAACTTGTAAAGAATTTACCAATTCTCACATTTAATAATTAAATGCAGTAATAATTCTATACATAATTAGACAAAAAATCAATGATATTATCAATAAAAAGAAGTATTTGTATTTCTATACCAAAATAGAATGAAAATAAACTATTGGCATTTCATCGAACATCTTATACACATGCCCAAACTAAGCCGAACACACTAAACATTCAATTCAGCGAACATATTCAAGTTGTACAATCTCATTCTCTATTAATAACCATTCAAGTATGCATTATAAGGTTGTTCATAGAAACATTACCATGAAAATTCAGCATAAAAACATCACCATTATCAAGCATAACCCTAAAAAATATCATTCTAACTAGAAATGTTACATCAAATACCAAACAGTGGCAAAATTCTAAAAAACCAGGGCATTAATCAAGCACAAGCATTCAAAATCTCCGTTTTAGGGTTTCAAATGAATATCAAGACAAACAATTGAAGTTCCGGTCATCATTATTTTGTTTTCCGACACTTAGATTCTGATTATTTAACATTATTAAACAAATAAAACTATGAAATCTGTGAAAAAAAAAAGAAATCAGTTTAAAAAAAGGTTACCGAATGCAGAGATTTCTGATAATTGTTAGTTGATAACCGTTTCTTTAGTGTAATCTTTGTCGCGTCTCAGTATGTTGAAGAAGGTACCGAATCCAGAGATTCTAGGGTTTGAGTTTGGAAGTGGTTAGTGTGTTTTGGGAGAGTTGAAGAAGCGTATGGGGGAAGCGAATAAGTCTCTTGTGTGTTTTGGGAGTGTTGGGTGGGACTTGGATCATCCAAACAAATAAAAACCCACCCACATATACAATTGGATCCTTTTTTTTTATCTTCCCCCAACAAAAAAAATAATGTTCAATTTATAATAAATCATATAAAAAATTTTATTTTGCAAATTTAAATTTTAAAAAATCAATTCATATCCCATAAAGTTCATTGGTATATAAAAAAATGAAAATTCATTGTGTGATTTATTTTATACCTTTTAAATTGAATTTTATTTTCAATTGTCTTTTTTGAGGTTACATATATAATGTTGTTGGTTCGGTCTATCTGACAACCAAATCGTTTTCATACTATTTTATCTTAAATATATTTTAAAAGTATATGACATATATGAATATATTTCGCTACCCATATGTCTTCAAGCTATGATCAAAGTTGATTTTTGTTACTCAAGCACAGGTTACATATCTGCCTCGACACGTCTATATAAAATCATACCAAAAAAAATACTTTTATAAATATATATTTTTTTAACACAACCCATAACCTGTGAAAGTCACGGGTATAAAACATTAAGTGTGGGAGGGTATAAATAGGAGACATTAAGAGTGACGTAGCTGTTATGGGTCATTTTCTGAACATATATCCTGACTAATATTTTGCTTTTAATTGTTTACTTGTAATCAGGATACCGGATCAGGATATTGGTAACATCCTGATACGATATCCTGGTATTGACCGAATTAATCACGTGCAGATTAGGAGGTGCAAGTCTCCAACGTTCAAGAAGACTTCTTCCCCCCAAGACTCGGGCTAATCCGTTAGATTAAAGACGTTGAACCCGAAAGACCAGGATTGCAACGTTAACTAGAGGAATATTCGAAGCATCCTGGTTTAATAGGATAGTTAGTTGATTTCGTTTAACTATAAATAGTATGATCGGATCAAGTTAAGGCACTCACTCTCTTTCGCACACTTTACTCTCTAGCTACTAGCAACCACTACACACAAACACTTGTACTCTAATTACTCTGTAACAGCTAGTTGATCTGCATTATATCCAGCACTGTATCCTGATATTTGAAGCAATAGAAGAACAAGGCAGCTGCGATTGTCAGCTCCCGAGGTTTTATGCCGGCGATCTAGATTGATCAAGGGCTTTCCTCGTACATCCTGTGTCACCCTTTACATTTCCGCTCATTGTTTGATCATAGATACAGCTCTATATCCTGAGCCGTATCCTGAAACTGTTTTTGCAAACAACCTAACTAGCATATTTTTAATACACATTTCTAGCACACTACCTCACTTAACTAATTTGATCACTTAATTGCTTCGGTAATTTTTGACCAAAACAATTTGGCACCCACCGTGGGGCAAGTGGTGCTATTTCTACTAAAAGCTTTTGCAAAATCATTGCTTGGTTTTCTATTTTCGAAACTTTTTGCCACACTATTTTCAATGGCCTCAAGATCAAACATGAGCTCTTCCACTGTGTCTGCCACAACCTCCGCAACAATTGGTTCGGTGCTCCCACCACCTCCTCCGAGAATGCAAGCCTCTTCGCAAGGAACTGAAAGTCATGTGGCTCGAGATGTTATCCCTGCTCGCAATGTCCAGGGATCCGGTCCTGTTTTAGCTTCTAATGAAGAAATTTTAAATTTGTTTGGTAGTGTACAGGAACATATGAGGCAGCAACAGGAGACCAACCAGATGCTGATGAGAGAGATACAACTCTTGAAGTCTGGCCCGAGTCGGCCTGCCGAAGATACTGTCACTCCCTTACAACCCAGGGCTTTGAACTTCAGTTCTACAGTCTATACGGAGGATAACCGGGGGAATATTGTGCCTAGCCATTCCCAGAATCATACTCTTGAGATACCTTCTTCAGTAAGAGTATCAACTATGAGGAGCTCAGGATATGCTTCAGGATATGGCCAGAACCCCCAAGCTGGTAATGTATCTAATAATAATAATACTCTTGCTACTAATGGTGTTGGATCTTTGCAGGATGCAGGTATGACATCAGCATTTTCTAGGGAGCTTCAAAAACTTAAGGACATGATATCCAGTGTACTTGGAGTGGTTCAGCCAATTCCTGAAGTATCCCAGGACAGCCACAGGATATCCCGGTTTGCATATCCTATTTGTGATGCTGAAATCCCAAAAAGATTTCAAACCCCCAACATGAAGCTCTATGACGGAACTACGGATCCTGAGGATCATATTGCCCAGTACAGGGAAAGGATGGAAATCAACCCTATCCCTTCAGACCTCAAAGAAGCATGCTTGTGCAAGGGTTTAGGTTCCACCTTAACAGGATCAGCCTTAAAATGGCTGTTAAACGTTCCTCCTCACTCAATTACTTCTTTTGCTCATTCAGTTAATTCATTTAATAGTCAATTTTCTTGCAGCCGGAGTTTTGAGAAATTAACCAGTGACCTTTACAGGATAACTCAAGGACCTCAGGAATCCTTGAGGGATTATGTGAACAAGTTTAGTCGGGAATCCTTGGATATCCCACATCTTGATGTTGCGACGGCCGTGCAACCGTTCAAGATAGGGTTGCAAAAAGATTCTCAATTCTACCAGGATCTTGTAATGAATCCCTGCAGGAATCTGGATGAGGCTCGTAACAGGTCTTTGAGATACATTCTCCTGGAGGATGATAAAAAGATGCAAGAGAGGATGAACTCGTCCACAACCTATGAGTCAACCAACAGGAAATCAGAATCCTCGTATAAACCATACTGTTCTAAACCGTATAGTAGAAATGATGGCAAAAAAGTGAACGCTGTTGAAGACGAGGATCCTGAGGAGTATCCTGAGTTGTCTGAATATTGTTTTTCTGTTAACATACCCGAACTGATGTATGCTATGCAGGGTTTAGGAGACAAAGCAAGGTGGCCTCGAAAGAATCAACAAAAGGCTGATTGGAAGGACAAGTCCAAGTGGTGTGCCTTCCATGAGGATTTCGGGCATGTTACTGAAGATTGTATCGCTTTGAGAAAGGAAATAAGCTATCTCTTGAGTAAGGGATATCTGAAGGACCTCTTGGAAAGAAAGAAGAACAAAGGTCAGGATCCTGAGAAGGATCCTGAACGGGCAGCATCGCCTCCTGCACATGCAAAAATAATTAACTTTATTTCAGGAGGATCCGATATATGCGGCACATCATATTTTGCGGCAAAAAGACACGCGAAGTAAGCTAAAGCAGAAACGGGAGATAAGCCGACAAGGATGTCAACCCTCACAACTGACAAAGTCATCACGTTCAATAATGACGACAGGGATACTGTCCAGGATCCCCATCATGATGCCTTAGTGATAACGTTATATGTTGCTAACCATTTTGTACGCAGGATATTAGTGGATAATGGCAGCTCAGTCAACATAATTCAGCTGGAAACATTGAAAAGGATGAACGTATCTCCGATAGATATTACTTCGAAGTCCACTGTGCTCGTTGGTTTCAGTGGAGAAGCTAGGAATACCGTGGGAGAAATAAAGTTGCCTGTGTATGTTCAAGGGGTCAACTCAATGCAGCGCTTTTGTGTCATGGACTCTCTATCCTGCTATAATATTATACTGGGTAGGCCTTGGATCCATGATATGAAGGCTGTTCCGTCAACCTACCATCAATGCATCAAGATCCCTACTCCTTGGGGAGTTGTCAAGGTGGAAAGTGATCAACAGGAGGCAAAGGAGTGTTATTCTTCTTCGATGAAATCCTCAACAAAGCCTAGTGCAGCATAGCAATTAAAGATGCGAGGCCAGGATATCATGGAGGCTTCGGAGCAGGATGTAAAGAAAGTGGTCCTGCATCAGAATAATCTGGATATCTCGGTGCTCGTGGGAACCAATATCCCTCAGGATATTGAAGATCAATTAACTAATTTTTTGAAATGCAGGATGTCAACGTTCGCGTGGAAGCACGAGGATATGACAGGTATTTCCAAGGATATTATAACACATAAGCTCGGTATTAACAGGTCATTCAAGCCTGTCCAACAAAAGAGAAGGAAATTTGCTCCGGAGCGAAATGTGATCATCCAAGAGGAAGTGGAAAGACTACTAAGGAGCAAGATGATTAGGGAAGTGAAGTTTCCTAAATGGCTGGCGAATGTAGTTGTGGTGCAAAAGAAAAATGGGAAATGGAGAGTTTGTGTAGATTACACGGACTTAAACAAAGCTTGTCCCAAAGACCCATCTCCTCTTCCTCATATTGACTCAATGGTGGATGCTACTGCCGGCCATGAGATGTTAACCTTCATGGATGCATCTTCAGGATTTCAGCAGATCCAAATGGAACCTTCAGACCAGGAGGATACTGCCTTCATGACACCAATAGGTATTTATTGCTACACTGCTATGCCCTTTGGTTTGAAAAATGCAGGTGCAACATATCAGAGATTGGTGAACATGATGTTTAAAGACAAGCTGGGGGACACTATGGAGGTATACATCGACGACATGGTAGTAAAGTCTAAAAAGGCTGAGGATCACCTCCAGGATATCAAGGGAGCATTTGATATCCTGGATCAGTATAACATGAAGCTAAATCCTGCTAAGTGCCATTTCGGAGTGGGGGCATGAAAGTTTCTAGGATATATGGTGACTAAAAGAGGGATAGAGGCAAGCCCGGAGCAGATTAAAGCTATCTTGGATATTAAGTCACCTTCAAATATGAAGGGTGTTCAACGGTTAACAGGCCGAGTAGCAACATTGAACAGATTTATTTCAAGATCCTCGGAAAAGTGCAAGGAATTTTATGATATCCTTAAGAAGAATAAGAAGTTCAAATGGGGAGCAAAGCATGAAGCAGCCTTGCAGGATTTGAAGCAGTATCTTTCAACCGCACCCTTATTGATGAAGCCTGAGGATGGCGAACCATTATCCCTGTATCTTGCAGTATCAGGGAATACAGTAAGTGCTATCCTTGTAAAGAATCATGAAGGTCAGCAGTATCCTGTTTATTATGTTAGTAAAAGTTTATTAGATGCTAAAACTAGATATTCCCACTTAGAGAAACTGATTTTAGCCCTAGTTATGGTGTCAACAAAACTTAGACATTATTTTGAAACACATAGAATTCATGTTAAAACCAACTATCCTGTTAAAAACGTGCTTAGGAAACCCGAGATGTCAGGTAGGATGGCTAAATGGTCAGTGAAATTAAGTGCCTTTGATCTAGTATATGAACCTAGAAATGCCATAAAGTCTCAGGCTTTAGCTGACTTTGTGGCTGATGTCAGTAGTGATATTCAAAGTGAAGTAGACCTGGAAGTACAGCAGCTAGGAGGAAACTTAGAATCCTGGACGTTGTATACTGATGGTGCATCTAATGTAAGAGGTGTAGGCTTGGGTATACTTCTAAAATCGCCACAGGGGGACATATTACCCCAGGCTATTAGATGTGAGTTTCCTGCCACTAATAATGAGCCAGGATATGAAGCTTTAATTGCAGGATTAGAATTGGCTAAAAGTACGAATATCAGGAATTTGCAAGTATATGATGATTCTTTGTTAATTACTAATCATTTTAATGGAACCTATGCAGTTAAAGGTGAGAAGTTAATCGAGTATCTCGAAATTCTCAAAAAATTAGTAGGATATTTCGGTATTTTTACACTTGAACAGGTAGCAAGAGAGGATAATGCTGAAGCTGATGCCCTGGCAAATCTGGGATCATCAGTCAGGATACCGGAAGGAACCCGAATACCAATATTACATATCCTATATCCTACGACAGTTCCTCAGGATAAGGAAGTACTAAGTGTCCAGGATCCTGATGAGTATCCTGAGAAGGATCCTAAGTCTTGGATGGCTCCAATCATAAGATATCTCAAGGAAGGACACATCTCAAAGGATGAAAATCCTAAGGCCTTTAGAATGAAGGTATCACGATTCACTATTATAAATAATGTCTTGTATAAGAAATCTCTTGCAGGACCGTATCTGAGGTGCTTAGAAGATCCCGAAACCAAAGAAGTGCTTCAGGATATACAAGAAGGGGATTTTGGTAACCATTCTGGGGGCAGGTCGTTGTTTCCAAAGGCATTAAGAACAGGATATTATTGGACGACGATGAGAAAAGATGCTGCGGAATATGCTCGAAGATGTGATGCATGTCAAAGACACAGTAATATATTACATCAGCCGGCTGAGCCACTTTATCCTATAGCTTCCCCTTGGCCGTTCATGAAGTGGGGAATGGATATAGTAGGAAAATTGCCAAAAGCTCCAGGAGGAAAAGTCTTCATCTTAGCAATGACTGATTATTTCTCTAAGTGGGTTGAAGCTGAAGCATTTGTTCAAGTCAGAGATCAGGAAGTGGTATCCTTCATAAAAAGGAATATCCTGACTAGGTTTGGAGTACCAGCTGAGATAATTTGTGACAATGGATCTCAGTTTATAAGTAAGAGGACTACTGACTTTTGCAAGAGTTGGGGAATCAAAATGATCACTTCCACCCTAGTACATCCTCAAGCAAATGGACAAGCAGAATCCTCAAAAAAGATAATTGTCAACAACCTGAAAAAGAGACTAGGGGCTAAAAAAGGAAGATGGGCAGAAGAGCTACCCTTTGTTTTGTGGGCTGATAGGACGACGGTGAAAAATGCAACTGGCCAAACCCCGTTTTCCTTGGTATTTGGAGCAGAAGCGGTGATCCCGACAGAAATGGTAATACCTACAGCAAGATCCAACCTCCGGGGTCCTGAGCAGAATCCTTAAGTCCTATGTGAGGAATTGGATACTGTTGATGAGACAAGAGACGCGGTAAGACTAAGGATGGCGGCATATCAACAGAGGATATCTAAAGCTTATAACAAGAATATAAGGACTAGAAGGTTCCAGGTCGGATATTGGGTATTGAGAAAGGCTTTCCAGAATACTACTAACCCTGCTGATGGAAAGTTGGCTCCAAAATGGGAAGGACCCTATAAGATTGAATCAGAATCAGGAAAAGGAGCATACCGACTCAAGGATATGGAGGGGATATGCTACCAAGATCCTGGAATGCTATACATCTAAAGCTCTATTTCAAGTGAGTTTGAAATTTAAATTCTAACTCAGAATGGTATGGATTCTATCTCTTTTATTAAATTTTAATATTATTTATTGTTTTGAACCCATTACTGACTTAAGCATCGGAGGGGTGTTAGCCAGGCTAACACCCACCTTAGCTTACAGTTGTTTTGTAGTATATACTTCAGGATATCGCTCCAGGATATACATTCAGGATACTTCGAAAGATTAGAGGATTGGCCCCCTCTCTCACGTTTAAGGGATCCTGATCCCTTCAAAGGTTTAAAGGTATTCACCTTTCTCACGAATTGGGTTTGAACACCCCGCCAGGAGCGCAAGTTGTCTAGGGATAGTTCAAGGTGGCAGGACCAGTTCATGTAAAAGTGGCTGATAATTTCGTCACTGTTGGCTATATCCTGGACCCTTAAGGTATATGAGGATTGATCACCCTCTCTCGCGAAAGGGTATTTTCATACTCTCTAAGGTTTAAAGGTTTTCACCTTTCTAAGTCTTGGAGTTTATACACTCCCGCCTGTAGCGCATGAAAATTTGGGATTTTCCCCAGGATACCTATGGGATTTTCCCCAAGATACTAAGGATTTATCTCCAGAATGATTTCGGGTTTTACCCCGGAAACACAAGAATTGACCATACGGTCAAAACTTGAATTCAAAAATTTTCTAAGTGTTCGAAGATTTCGTGCACAGGGGACATTCCTCCTAAGGCGATTGTGTGGAGCTCAGAAAATCAAATTGGGACCTAAGATACTAAGTATCTCGAACTGGGGACATCTTTGTGGCAAAAGTTGCAAAAGGAGTAAAGTCCAATATCAGGGTTGTACTCTGTTCCTGGTATGATCTTTCCTTTGTGAATCTTACACAACTTGTTTGAACTTTTGAAACTACGTTTAAAGTTTAAGTATCCTGATTAGGATATATCTTTAGGATATATTCTTGAAATATATTCTCGAAATATGATTCAGGATGTTTGGTTGGAATATTTGGATACAATACTTGGGTTTAAAAATCAGAGTTGAATTTGTTTATAAATGCTGAGTAAACCGTCTTTTTCCTTTGAAAACTATATTTAAATTATTTGAGATTTTGAAAAATAAACTATCTCTTGTCCTTTAGAGACTTTGTCTAAATTGTTTGGATTTTGAGAAGTCCTATTCGACAAAAGTCTTCGTAGGATACCACTAAGTATATTGATCAGGATATTTTCAAAAAATAATTGTACAAATTTTGCAAAGCTAAAATTTAAACTTAGTAGAACACAAGTAATATTATAAGCAATACTAGGTGATAACCGAAGGCTTCATCCTAGAACCTAGGACCCATCCACCTTTGGTTATCTGACTGTTGAAATTTAAACGAAAATTGTTCAAAGACGTGAAAAGTAAATTGTTTAACAAACCATAACAATCAAAATTAAGGAAAAGAAAGGGGTAAGTTTTAGGAGGCAGCGCCTTCTTCGTTCATCACAACATCCATCTCAGGATTAGCTTGAGCATCCGTCTCAGCTTCGTCGTTGGCACCAGTTGTTTTTTTAACCGCTTTTGAAGGCCTTTCAGTTGCAGGTTTAACAGGATCACCACCGAGACTCCTTAGCTTGGTCTCCCAAGCGTCGACATCCCAAGAAGGGCATTCGAACCCCACGGCTTTGGCTTCGTTGGCCATCTTTAGCCTGGCCTGAAGAAGGGAAGTAACGACGGAGCTCTTAAGTCCCTCCCGGTAAGTGATCATGTCCCGTTCATGTTGGGCGTGGGCGGCGTCGAGATGAGCTTGGGCCTCGAGAGTAGCTTTATTAAGCGCAGGCTGGTGTTCCTGGGTCATAGCCTTGAACTTATCCTCATAATGCCGGGATTTGGCAGCAGCAATCACGCCTTTGTCGGAAATGGTGACCTCGGCTTTCTTCAATTTGGACTCAAGTCTCTTGTTGAGTTCACAGGATTCTTGATATAGATGAACCAGACGTTCATGGCCCTACATCCAAAAGCACAGGTATTATAATAACCAGGATATTGATTTGACATATATGTGCAGGATAAGGAATAAGACTATATACCTGGTTGAGAAAAGAGGTCATGAACCCGCTCGCTTCGATAAACCCATGATTTTCATAGGGAAACGTATCAGAAATCGAAGGTGAATCGGTCTCTTTCCTTTTGTGGGAATTTGAACTCCGAGGTTTAGTAGATGGTGATGGCTTGGGAATGATGATGGATTTGGAACTGCTGGGCTTAGATGTAGTTGTAGCTTTGGGACTAGGCTCCTTCTTGATCTGGACCTGATCGGAGTAACTGTCTAACTCCTCGAGGTCGAAAACTTCATGGATTTTTGCTGGTGCTGCATAAAAGGAGAATTCTAAACTTTTATTGCTCTTTCGTTATATTATCAATTGTTTGTAAAATAACTCTTACCAGACATCTCCGATGATGAGTATTGGCTGGAACTTGGGAGGTGTGTGGAAAAACTCCTGTCACCTTCTGCTAGTTGGTAAATTGCTTTGATCGTTTTTTCAGATTCTGCAGTAAGGGGAGCTACTTCCTTGAAATTCACTACAAGAAAGACCAAATAAGAAAATATTAGCACAAGACAGAGGCCTGAAAGTGTCTTTGGATATTCTTGACCCTAAACCCTACCAGTGGTTAACCACTCCACCGGAAGGCTAGCACCCACGTCGATGGAATCTCGCTTGACGAAAAAGAATTTACGTGGCCATCCATCTTCGTTTTTGGTGGCTTTAAGAATGAGAGGTTTGCTGGAAGTTGAAAAAAGTAAGAATCTGCTTGAACCGTGTGATCGGAGGCGGTAAGCGATTGGGATATCTTCGATGCAGAGATCAGGACAGTGAAGATGTTTGATTTGGTTAAGCATGATTAGTACCCTCCAAACCATGGGCATTGTTTGGGCAAAGGAGATACCAGTGGTTCGAAAAAACTGCATTATGAATTCAGGAAATGGGTATCGAAGACCTAACGAGAAAGGGTATGCTGGAAAACAAACCCATTCGGCAGAAGAAACATCCGACCGAATTGATCGGTCAAATGGCCTAAAAATCGTGCCATCAGGGAAAGCGCCGGAGGCCCTCAGCGCGGAAATATCCGCGTTGTCGAAAGCACATATCTCTCTCTCTCTCTCGGGATTTTTGAGAAGATTTTGCTGAACAAAGGTGCCCGATGATTCACCGGTTTGGGAATGGGTCCTGGTGGCCATTGGAAGAAGGATGGGAAAATTAACAGGAAATGAAGGAGGAATAAGCGATTACCTGGAGACTCTGTTGATGATATCTGATTTTCAAACAAGAAGAGAGAAGATATAGGGGCATAGTGGATATCCACTGAGTAAAAACCGCGTTGGAAGTTGCATAAAGCTACCTCAAACGTCGCCTCATTTTAATTACCTCGGTTTGCGAGAGATAGTTTTAAAATATATCCGTTGGACTGGTATACCAACAGATATATTTTGGGGACAACTGTTATGGGTCATTTTCTGAACATATATCCTGACTAATATTCTGCTTTTGATTGTTTACTTGTAATCAGGATACCGGATCAGGATATTGGTAACATCCTGATACGATATCCTGGTATTGACCGAATTAATCACGTGCAGATTAGGAGGTGCAAGTCTCCAACGTTCAAGAAGACTTCTCCCCCCCAAGACTCAGGCTAATCGGTTAGATTAAAGACGTTAAACCCAAAAGACCAGGACTGCAATGTTAACTAGAGGAATATTCGAAGCATCCCGGTTTAATAGGATAGTTAGTTGATTTCGTTTAACTATAAATAGTATGATCGGATCAAGTTAAGGCACTCACTCTCTTTCGCACACTTTACTCTCTAGCTACTGTTATGGGAGAAATTCTGAGCCCATATCCTGAGAAATATCTTGAATTATATCTTGGTTATATGATGTCTGTTCACATCCGGGATGCTGATTCAGGATATTGGTAACATCCTGAATGGTATCCTCAGGATCACTAACAGATTATGTGCAGGTACGTGGGTTAGAAGCCAGCAACGTTCACAAGGAATCATTTCGCGGAAGACTCGGTCCAAGTCGTTCAAATAAAGACGTTGAAGCCGCATTACTCGGTCTACAACGTTTACAATGGAATATTCGGAGCATCCCATATTTATAGGTATTTTCGTTTGTAATTTGTTACTATAAATAGGTGGGTATACCAGATCGAATAGGTCATCACAAAAACACTCACTACATTCTTACACTCGCTCTCTAGCAATTTTCACTTTCGCACACAAGCATTGTAACACTTAGCGATCTGGTCAATATCCTGCACTGTATCCTGAAGTTTAAAGCAATAAGAAGGACAAGGCAGCTGCGATTGTCAGCTCCCGAGGTTTTATGCCGGCGATCTAGATTGATCAAAGGCTTTCCTCGTATATCTCGTGTCAACCCCTTTACTTTTTGCTCGTTGTTTGATCGTAGATACAGCTCAATATCCTGAGCCGTATCCTGAATACTGTTTTTTCCAAACAACTTGACCAACATATTTTCAACACACTTTTTAGCACACTACCTCACTTAACTAATTTGATCACTTAATTGCTGCAGTAATTTTTGACCAAAACAATTTGGCGCCCACCGTGGGGCAAGTGGTGCTCTCTTTACTAAAATTTTTTGTGAAATCGCTAATCGGTTTTCTGTTTTCAAAACTTTTTGCCACATTGTTTACAATGGCCTCAAGATCAAACATGAGCTCCTCCACTGTGTCTGCTACAACTTCTGCTACTACTGGTCCGGTGCTTCCACCACCTCCTCCAAGGATGCAATCTTCTTCACAACCTCAGGATATTATCCCTACTCGGAGAATTCAGGAATCTGCTCCCATTTTAGCATCTAATGATGAAATTCTAACCTTATTTGGAAGTGTGCAGGAACAAATGAGGCAGCAACAGGAAACAAACCAAATGTTGTTGAGGGAAATACAACTCCTGAAGTCCGGCTCAAGCAGATCTACTGAGGATATCGTCACTCCACTACAACCCATAACTTTGAACTTCAGTTCAGCTGTGTACACTGAGAATAATATGGGGGATATTGTGCCCAGCCTTCCTCAAAACCATACTCCTGAAGTACCCTCCTCGGTCAGGATGTCGACCGTGAGGAGTTCAGGATATGCTTCAGGATATGGGCAGAATCCGCTTACGGGTAACATGTTAAACAATAACAATATTCATGCTGCTAACAATAGTGGATCTTTGCAGGATACAGGTGTAACATCAGCATTTACTAGGGAGCTTCAGAAGTTAAAGGACATGATATCCAGTGTACCGGGAGTGGTCCAGCCAATCCCGGAAGTGTCCCAAGACAGTCACAGGATATCTCGCTTTGCATATCCTATCTGTGATGCTGAGATTCCAAAGAGATTTCAAACCCCCAACATGAAGCTTTATGATGGAACAACGGATCCTGAAGAGCATATTGCCCAGTATAGGGAAAGAATGGAGATTAACCCTATCCCGCCGGAGCTCAAAGAAGCATGCTTGTGCAAGGGTTTTGGTTCTACCTTAACAGGATCAGCCTTGAAATGGCTCCTGAATGTTCCTCCTCATTCGATCACATCTTTTGCTCACCTAGTCAATTTATTTAATAGTCAGTTTTCTTGTAGTAGAAGCTTTGAAAAACTAACAAGTGACCTCTACAGGATAACACAGGGACCTCAAGAATCCCTAAGGGATTATGTGAACAAGTTCAGCCGGGAATCCTTAGACATTCTGCATCTTGATGTTGCAACAGCTGTGCAAGCTTTCAAGATGGGGCTGCAAAAGGATTCTCAATTTTACCAAGACCTTGTAATGAACCCATGCAGGAACTTGGATGAAGCTCGAAACAGGGCCCTAAGATATATTCGATTGGAGGATGACAGAAAGATGCAAGAGAGGATGAACTCATCCAACACCTATGAGACAACTAACAGGAAGTCAGAATCCTCATTTAAGCCATATCGCCCTAAGCCATATGGTAGAAATGAAAATAAGAAAGTCAACGCTATCGAAGACGAGGATCCTAAAGAATATCCTGAATTATCTGAATATTGCTTTTCTGTTAACATTCCTGAATTGATGTATGCCATGCAGGGTTTAGGAGACAAGGCTAGGTGGCCTCGAAAGAATCAACAAAAAGCCGATTGGAAAGATAAGTCAAAATGGTGTGCCTTCCACGAAGACTTCGGACATGTAACTGAGAATTGCATTGCTCTAAGGAAAGAAATAAGCTATCTTCTAAGCAAGGGGTATCTGAAAGATCTCTTAGGAAGAAAGAAGAACAAGGGCCAGGATACTGAGAAGGATCCTGAGCGAGCAGCCTCACCTCCTACGGATGCCAAGATAATCAACTTTATTTCGAGAGGATCCGACATTTGTGGGACTTCGTATTCGGCAGCAAAGAGACATGCAAAAGAAGCTAAGGCCGAAAGGGGAGACAAACCTGTCAGGATGACTACCCTCACAACTGACAAAGTGATCACATTTGATGCTGATGACAGGGATACTGTCCAGGATCCTCACCATGATGCTCTGGTAATAACATTATATGTGGCTAACCATTTTGTGCGCAGGATATTGGTTGATAATGGCAGTTCCGTCAACATAATCCAACTAGAGACTCTGAAGAGAATGAATGTATCTCCAATGGATATCACTTCGAAGTCCACCGTGCTTGTTGGGTTCAGTGGAGAGGCTAGGAACACAGTGGGAGAGATAAAGTTACCAGTATATGTTGAAGGAGTCAACTCGATACAACGTTTCTGTGTGATGGATTCTCTATCCTGCTATAACATCATCCTGGGAAGACCATGGATTCACGATATGAAGGCTGTGCCATCAACATATCACCAATGCATCAAGATCCCTACCCCTTGGGGAGTTGTCAAGGTTGATAGTGATCAGCAGGAGGCGAAAGAATGCTACTCATCCTCGATGAAATCCTCAACCAAGCCTAGTACAGCATAGCAATTAAAGATGCGGGCCCAGGGTATCGTGGAGGATTCAGAACAGGATGTGAAGAAAATTATCCTGGATCAGGATAATCCTGATATCTCGGTGCTCGTAGGAACCAATATCCCTCAGGATATTGAAGGGCAGTTAACTAACTTTTTGAAATGCAGGATGTCAACGTTTGCATGGAAGCATGAGGATATGACAGGCATATCCAAAGACATTATTACTCACAAGCTTGGAATTGATAGATCATTCAAGCCTGTTCAGCAAAAAAAAAGGAAATTTGCTCCTGAGCGGAATACGATTATCCAAGAGGAAGTTGAAACATTGTTGAAGTCCAGGATGATCAGAGAAGTCAAGTTTCAAAGATGGCTAGCAAACGTAGTCGTGGTACAGAAGAAAAATGGGAAATGGAGAGTCTGTGTAGACTACACAGACCTGAACAAGGCTTGTCCTAAAGACCCATTTCCTCTTCCTCACATTGATGCAATGGTGGATGCTACTGCCGGGCATGAAATGTTGACCTTCATGGATGCATCCTCAGGATTTCAGCAGATTCAAATGGAGCCTTCTGACCAGGAGGATACTGCCTTCATGACACCAACAGGTATTTATTGTTATACGGCTATGCCTTTTGGTTTGAAAAATGCAGGTGCAACATACCAGAGATTGGTAAACATGATGTTCAAAGACAAGCTGGGGGACACCATGGAGGTATACATTGACGATATGGTGGTAAAATCAAGGAAAGATCAGGATCACCTCCAGGATATTAAAGGAGCGTTTGATATCCTGGATCAATATAGCATGAAGCTAAATCCTGCTAAGTGTCATTTCAGAGTGGGGGCATGAAAATTTCTAGGAGATATGGTGACCAAAAGAGGAATAGAGGCGAGCCCGGAGCAGATTAAAGCCAACTTGGATATGAAATCACCCTCAAATATGAAGGATGTCCAACGATTAACAGGGCGAGTGGCAGCATTAAACAGATTTATTTCAAGATCCTCAGAGAAATGCAAAGAGTTTTATGATATCCTGAAGAAGAACAAGAAATTCGAATGGGGTGAGAAGCATGAAGCAGCCCTGCAAGACTTGAAGAAATATCTTGCAACTGCACCTCTACTGATGAAGCCCGAGAATGCTGAACCGCTATCCCTATACCTCGCAGTATCAGGGAATGCTGTAAGTGCCGTACATATAAAGGATCATGAAGGTCAGCAATATCCTGTTTATTATGTTAGTAAAAGTTTGTTAAATGCTGAAACTAGGTATTCTCATTTAGAAAAGTTGATACTAGCATTAGTTATGGCATCAACGAAGCTTAGACACTACTTTGAGACACATAGGATTCATGTTAAAACAAATTATCCTGTCAAAAATGTGCTTAGGAAACCAGAGATGTCAGGCAGGATGGCCAAGTGGTCAGTAAAGTCTCAGGCTTTAGCTGACTTTGTGGCTGATTTCAGTAGTGACATCCAGGATGAGGTAGACCTAGAAGTCCAACAGTTAGGAGAATCCTCAGGATCCTGGACATTATATACTGATGGTGCATCTAATGTAAGAGGAGTAGGATTAGGAATACTACTAAAATCGCCACAGGGGGACATATTACCCCAGGCTATTAGGTGTGAATTCCCTGCTACTAATAATGAAGCAGAGTACGAGGCTTTAATTGCAGGATTAGAGTTGGCTAAGAACATGAGTATCAAGAATTTGCAAGTGTATGTTGATTCCTTGTTAATTACTAACCATTTTAATGGATCCTATGCAGTTAAGGGTGAGAAGTTAATCGAATACCTCGATATTCTCAAAAAATTAGCAGGATATTTCGATGTTTTTACACTTGAACAGGTACCAAGGGAGGATAATGCCGAAGCAGATGCCTTAGTAAATCTGGGATCATCGATCAGGATACCAGAAGGAACCCAAATACCAATATTACGTATCTTGTATCCTGCAACGAATCCTCAGGATAAAGAAGTAGCGGGTATTCAGGATCCTGGAGCAGAGTATCCTGAAAATGATCCTAAATCCTGGACGGCTCCAATAATGAGATATCTCAAGGAAGGACACATCCCCGGAGATGAAAATCCTAAGGCATTTAGGATGAAGGTATCACGATTCACTATTATAAATAATGTTTTATACAAAAAAATCTCTTGCAGGACCGTATTTGAGGTGTTTGGAGGATCCTGAAGCCAAAGAAGTACTTCAGGATATACATGAAGGGGATTGTGGTAACCACACTGGGGGCAGGTCATTGTTCTCCAAAGTATTAAGGACAGGATATTATTGGCCAACGATGAGGAAATATGCTGCAGAATATGCTCGAAGGTGTGATGCATGTCAAAGGCATAGTAACATACTACATCAACCAGCTGAACCACTATATCCTGTAGCTTCCCCTTGGCCATTCATGAAATGGGGGATGGATATAGTAGGGAAGTTACCAAAAGCTCCGGGGGGAAAAGTCTTTATGCTGGCAATGACGGATTATTTCTCTAAGTGGGTTGAAGCTGAAGCATTTGTTCAAGTTAGAGACCAAGAAGTAGTATCCTTCATTAAGAGGAATATCCTGACCAGGTTTGGGGTACCAGTTGAAATCATTTGTGATAATGGGTCCCAGTTTATAAGCAAGCGGACTACTGACTTTTGCAAGAGTTAGGGAATCAAAACGATCATGTCTACTCCGGTACATCCTCAAGCGAATGGACAAGCTGAATCCTCGAACAAGATAATTGTCAATAACTTAAAGAAGAGACTTGGAGCCAAAAAAGGAAGATGGGCAGAAGAATTACCCTTCGTTTGGTGGGCTGATAGGACAACGGTAAAGAATGTAACCGGCCAAACCCCATTTTCCTTGGTATTTGGAGCAGAAGCAGTGATTCCAACGGAAATGGTGATACCTAGTGCAAGATCTATCCTACAGGATCCTGAACAGAATCCTGAAGCCTTATGTCAAGATTTGGATACTATAGATGAAAAAAGGGATGCAGCAAGGCTAAGGATGGCAGCATATCAACAAAGAATATCCAGAGCATATAACAAGAATATAAGGACTAGGAGATTTCGAGTTGGTGATTGGGTGCTAAGAAAGGCTTTTCAAAATACCACTAATCCTGCCGATGGCAAGCTAGCTCCAAAATGGGAAGGACCATATGAAGTTGAGTCGGAAGCAGGAAAAGGAGCATATAGACTCAAGAATATGGAAGGGGATATGCTACCGAGATCCTGGAATGCAATACACTTAAAGCTCTATTTCAAGTAAGAATAGAATTTAATTTCTATCTCAGAATGGTATGTATTCTATCTCTTTTAAATATATTTGTTTATTATCTTGAACCCAATACTGACTTAAGCATCGGAGGGGTGTTAGCCAAGCTAACACCCACCTTAGTTTGCAGTTGTTTTGCAGCATATGTTTCAGGATATGGCTCCAGGATATGCACTCAGGATAACTCGAAAGATTAGAGGATTGGCCCCCTCTCTCACGTTTAAGGGACCCTGATCCCTTCAAAGGTTTAAAGGTATTCACCTTTCTTTCGAATTGGGTTTAAACACCTCGCCTGGAGCGCAAGTTATCTAGGTATAGTTCAAGGTAGCGGGACCAGTTCATGTAAAAGTGGCTGACAATTTCGTTACTGTTGGCTATATCCTGGATCCTGAAGGTATATGAGGATTGATCACCCTCTCTCACGAAAGGGTATTTTCGTACTCTCTAAGGTTTAAAGGTTTTCACCTTTCTAAGATTTGGAGTTTATACACTCTCGCCTGTAGCGCATGAAACTCAGGGTTTATCCCCAGGATATCAGGGTTTATCCCCAGGATATTAAGGGTTTATCCCCAGTATGCTAAGGATTCATTTCAGGGTATCAAGGTTTTTGCCTCAGAGTGTTTGGAATTTATTCAAGCCAAAGTGTGAATACATTTGCATTTCTGTGTCATACACAGGGGACATACATTATACTATTCAAAGGTTGGATCCAAGTTTGTAAGTGTGCACTGGGGACATTCCTAAGGTGGAAGATTGGAATTGACTCTCTAAGAGTCTTTGGTATGATCTCTCCTTTTTTCAAATGATTTAAGTCTTCTAAGTTATATGACAATAACCTGACCAGGATATCTCTTAGAATACTTGTCAGGATATTTTCAGAATGTGTTCCCATAATATTCCCAAAAATGTTCAAACAAAACAGTTTTCATAAGTAAAATTTGTGCACTAATAACAACAATAATAAAGTCAAAAGAGAAGTTATATTATTAAGATACCAAAAGATGTGCTCTTAGTTTCACCTCAAAACATGGCCCATCCACTAAGAGCACTAATAGTTCTTTACCATATTTACCCAACAGTTGAAGGTTTCATCTCAAACTGAGACCCATCCACCTCCAATTGTTGTATTGTTCAAAAAGCATGCAGGAAATGTAAATTGTTCAGGTGCAGAAAAGTAAAGTGCGGAAAAAGCAATTTGTTTAGGGGATTACAGACCAACATTCAAATTTAAAAAGGTGGGCTACGGCCTTGGCACGTATATCCATCATTGCCCACCTGAATGCCCTCACACAGCGGCATCTTCTCCAACCTTCTCTGCCTTCTCAGCTTCAGCATCCTGAGCAGCATCCTCACCAGCATCCATCCCAGCATCCGCTCCAGCATCCTTCTTATCTCCAGCCTTGTCCACCACCTCTGTTGACTTAGAGGATTCTCCGGCTTCAGTAGGAAGTGGCACAACTTTGCCCCCAAGCTCCTTTAGCTTGGCCACCCAGGATTCAACCGGCCAGGATGGGCATACAAGGCCTGTCTCCTTGGCCTCGTAGGCCATTATTTATGCGAGCTTGCAGCAGGGAGACGATAGCATAGGCTTTGATTCCTTCCCTAAACGAAACCATGGCCTGCTCGTGATCCATTTGGACGATGGCAAGTTTGAGCTCAGCATCTTGGGTGACCTTCTTCAGCATGCCCTCGTAGTGCCGGGATTTTGCTTCAGCAATGGCACCTTGGTCAGCAACGGTGCTTTCAAGCTGTTTGATCCTGGCTTCATTGAGTGCAGCGGTACCGCAGGCATCGTTGTACAGATGGAGCAAATGCTGGAGGCCCTGCACATCAAATTCTGGTATGAGTTAGAATATATTAACCAGGATATCCTATCAGGATATATGTGCAGGATATATAGCAGGATATTACCTTGTTGAGGAAGGATGTCATTGGCTCTAAGGAGTCAGAAAAGCTGAATTCATCGTAGGAGAACCCTTCTGGACCTGGAGCACTGATTTCAGGAGCTTTCCTCTTTTTTGCTGTGGAAGCATGAGTCCTCGGGTTGGCCTTAGGAGCCGGGAGCGGCCTGGAGCTGGTGGCAGCAGAGGTCTCTTTCTTGACTGTGACTGGAGTAGGGTAGCTGTCAAGTTCTTCAAGGTCTAGGTAGACAGGAACCTTGCTGGAGTCTGCATACAGGGAGTAAAATTTCTCCTAAGTATATCAAATAAAAGACATGTATGTACAGGATATTTTGCAGGATCCTTACCAGACATGTTTGCACTAGAAAGATGACTTGGAGATGGCGGAGACGGGTTGAAACTTCTTTCAACCTCTGGAAGGAGTCTGATGGCGTCAATTCTTTTCTTTGAATCAGCAAGGGGAGGAGCGATCTTCCTAAAGTCAGCTGTGTACATAACAGAAAAAATAAAGTTGATCAGTTCAGGATATGTAACAGGATAAGAGACAGGATCATCCTTAAACCCTAAATCCTACCCTTTTTCAACCATTGCACCGGATATTCCGTTCCACCAGGGATTGAGTCTCTTTTTACAAAGAAGAACTTAGATTGCCAATTATCCTCGTTCCTGGTGGCACGAAGTATCAGCGGGTCGCCGGAAGTGGAATAAAACAAAAATCTACATGATCCATGGCATCTAAGCTTGTAAGCTAGGGGGAGATCATGAACAGAAAGATCAGGGATGTGGTTTTTCTTGATCTGGTCAAGAACGGACAGAACACGCCAAAGCATTGGCATTGTTTGACTAAAGGAGATTTTGGTAATGTTGAAGAATTCCGTGATGAAGTCTGGAAAGGGGAATTGTAACCCTAAAGTGAAGGGAAAGGCACTAAAGCACAACCACTCATTGGAGACCATATCCGACCAGATTTCCCGGTCGAACGGCCGGAACACTGTTCCTTCCGGAAAGATACCGGAGGATTTGAGGGCTGCCAAGTGGGCACTATCAAAAGAGCATATCTCTTTCTCCGGTTCTTGGAAAAGATTCTGCTGGATAAATGTGGGAGTTGAATCACCGGTACTAGATCTCGTCTGTCTCGGCATTTGATCGCTTGAATTTTTGACCGGAGAAGGAGAATGAAGATAAAGATGGAGATTAGAGAGAGAATGTTACCTTTTTCCTTATCGATAGTGATTAAAAAAGAGATGAGGATGAGAAGATATAGGGTGCAATAAGTAAATATAGGCTGAGTAGTTGCAAACGGTCACATCATGGGTCTTATCTCTTAATTACCTCGATCTCCGTGAAAAATGTAACCGTTAGTGGTGAGGATACTAAACGGTAACATTTTTGGGGACAATTGTTATGGGAGAAATTCTGAGCCCATATCCTGAGAAATATCTTGAATTATATCTTGGTTATATGATGTTTGTTCACATCCGGGATGCTGATTCAGGATATTGGTAACATCCTGAATGGTATCCTCAGGATCACTAACGGATTATGTGCAGGTACGTGGGTTAGAAGCCAGCAACGTTCACAAGGAATCATTTCGCGGAAGACTCGGTCCAAGTCGTTCAAATAAAGACGTTGAAGCCGCATTACTCGGTCTACAACGTTTACAATGGAATATTCGGAGCATCCCATATTTATAGGAATTTTCGTTTGTAATTTGTTACTATAAATAGGTGGGTATACCAGATCGAATAGGTCATCACCAAAACACTCACTACACTCTTACACTCGCTCTCTAGCAATTTTCACTTTCGCACACAAGCATTGTAACACTTAGCGATCTGGTCAATATCCTGCACTGTATCCTGAAGTTTAAAGCAATAAGAAGGACAAGGCAGCTGCGATTGTCAGCTCCCGAGGTTTTATGCCGGCGATCTAGATTGATCAAGGGCTTTTCTCGTATATCTCGTGTCAACCCCTTTACTTTTTGCTCGTTGTTTGATCGTAGATACAGCTCAATATCCTGAGCCGTATCTTGAATACTGTTTTTTTCAAACAACTTGACCAACATATTTTCAACACACTTTTTAGCACACTACCTCACTTAACTAATTTGATCACTTAATTGCTGCGGTAATTTTTGACCAAAACAGCTACTAGCAAACACTTGTACTATAATTACTTTGTAACACCTAGTTGATCCGCATCATATCCTGCACTGTATCCTGATATTTGAAGCAATAGAAGAACAAGGCAGCTACGATTGTCAGCTCCTGATGTTTTATGCCGGCGATCTAGATTGATCAAGGGCTTTCCTCATACATCATGTGTCACCCTTTACATTTTCGCTCAATGTTTGATCATAGATACAAATCTATTTCCTGAGCCGTATCCTGAAACTATTTTTGCAAACAACCTAACTAGCATATTTTTAATACACATTTCTAACACACTACCTCACTTAACTAATTTGATCGCTTAATTGCTTCGGTAATTTTTGACCAAAACAGTAGCAGTCACGTTAGCAAGGTGGCATGTTAAGAAAAACTCGTGGTAGAAAGGACGTTAAAGTGGTGTTAGTATGAAGAGGTTATCCAATTATAAGAAATCAAATATATAAAATTATTATGTAAATATAAATTTTTATAAAACAACCCATAACCCGTGAAATCACGGGTATAGAGAGAGAGAGAGAGAGAGAGAGAGAGAAAGTGTATTGTACAAAATGGCTTAACGTACGCTACGTACACAATGTGAAATCGCCTGTTATAAAATAGCATGAATGAAATCGCATGTGATAATTTTGATGAAATCGCATGTTGGTTTTTTGTAACAATTTCGCATGTGATAATTTTGATGAAATCGCATGTTGGTCTTTTGTAACAATTTCGCATTAGGTAATTTTAATGAAATCGCATGTTAAAAAACCAACATGCGAAATTATTACAAAAAAACCAACATGCAATTTCAATGTGGGATGAAGATCTGACGGCTGAGATGATAGCGTACGTAATGTAGGATAAGGGCTCTTGTACATTAACCTAACTCTCTCTCTCTATATATATAGGTAAAGAGTACTGTACTATATATATATATATATATATATATATATAGGTAAAGAGTACTGTACAATATTGCTTATCGTACATTACGTACGCTTCAATCTCAGCCGTCAGATCATCTTCCCGTATTTTAAAATCGCATATATATATATATATATATATATATATATAGGGAGCCGCTAGAATGAGAACCACCACGAGTTATGAGAACCGCGAGAACCAAGTGCCACGGAGGGGCGTTGACCACGATTTTTTTTACAACTAGATCCGTATATTTTAACAACATTCGTAAAAAAAAAATTTCAAACGGCGCGCCCGATGGGGTAGTTTTTTACACCCAAAGTTTGTAAAAAAAAAAAGAAAAAACAAAAAAATAATAAAAACACCAAACTTTGGGTGTAAAAAACTACCCCCTCGGGCGCGCCGTTTGAAATTTTTTTTTTACGAATGTTGTTAAAATATACGGATCTAGTTGTAAAAAAAAAAATCGTGGTCAACGCCCCTCCGTGGCACTTGGTTCTCGCGGTTCTCATAACTCGTGATGGTTCTCATTCTAGCGGTCCCCTATATATATATATATATATATATATATATATATATATATATATATACTGTACAATATTGCTTATCGTACATTACGTACGCTTCAATCTCAGCCGTCAAGTCATCTTCCCGTATTTTAAAATCGCATGTTGTTTTTTTTATAACAATTTCGCATGTGATAATTTTTGATGAATTCGCATGTTGTTTTTTTGTACCAATTTCGCATGTGATAATTTTGATGAAATAGCGTGTTGTTTTTTTTTTTTATAACAATTTCGCATGTGATAATTTTTGATGAATTCGCATGTTGTTTTTTTACCAATTTCGCATGTGATAATTTTGATGAAATAGCATGTTTTTTTGTAACAATTTCGCATGTGGTAATTTTGATGAAATCGCATGTTAAAAAACCAACATGTGAAATTGTTACAAAAAACAACATGCGAATTCAATGCGGGAAGATGATCGGACGACTGAGATTGTAGCGTACGTACTGTACGATAAGGGCATTTGTACGTTAACCGGCCTCTATGTATATATATATATATATATATATATATCACGTATGATGCTTGCTTATACTTTTATTATTATTTTTCACTCTACATATATATGATTTGTAAAATTTGTTTCAAAATATTAGTTTTATTCTTAGAGTAATTGTATCTAAAGACCATGGTTATTGGTTGCTCAATCCAAAAGTAATACCTGATAGGATGTTACCATTCCTTTTGATAAAGAGCGCCCTGTTTGGATGTGCTATAATTTAAGTGAATAAAAAATAGGCTTAATTGTTTTCTAAGTATTTTGAAAGTAGAGAAATTGTATTTAAGTATTTTTTATACTTGAAACCAAAGTGTGACCAAGTATAAGATTGTTATTCGGGCCACTTTTATAGAAATATAAAAAACACTAATAGTCTCGCCTAAACAATTGAAAGTTATAACTTTCAAAAAGTGAGATCTATGGTCTATGAACCTCATGTTTGTATTTGAAATTTTGTTCTTACAAACTGAGCAATTGAATTAGAGAATTACAAAGGGGAACCAACAATTTGAATATTATTTAAGTTAATAAGATGAATAAAGTAACTCAAGGTAAAATTGTATCCGAACTTATGCGTGAGTTAGTGATTGTTGGCCTTTGCACTGTAGGCTATTATAGTAGATGGAATCTACACCAGTAGAGTGCTTAATAAAGTCTTAATCAAGGGCACACTTTTCTCATGGATGTGATGTAGGCAATGAATTCACAAGTAGGCAAAGCAACGACTTCAGCGAATGAAAATACAACATAAGCCGACTTTTTATCATTGGTATGTATAATGTATTGCAGCAAGAACACGACTTGGTTACTTGTATAGTTTCGGCGTACAACTTTAGTAAATTCATGTTCAGTATGATTTGAATACCTTAAATCACATGTGCATGAACTCTTTGTATAGCATGTTCTTTGAATGGCTTAGGCCATGTTTGGCTTAGCATTTCAAAACAACTTATGACTTTTTGGAAAAGTTAATAAGTCACAATGGAGTGACTTATTGACTTTTCCTCTCACATAACAATTTCATGCCAAACACCTTTTAACTTTTAAAAAAATCAGTAAGCTAATAAGTCACTAAAATAACACCCCCTTAGTATTGGCATGCATGTTATAAGGGTGGACGGGCACCTCACGGCAAGACCGCTTAGGGTTCAAACCCATGCGGGTAGGTGGCGGGTTACATTACTAGGTAAACCTTTGCCGCTTAAACCTCACACATCCACACAACGTTATGAAGTTGAATGCTCATATATTGGACTAGGGTAGTTGTGGGTATTTGTGGTAGACGTCACCAGTGTTTTGCCTCATCTAGGGTACTTGGGGTTGATGGCAACATTTGATTGGATGGGGCTAGGGTAAGACCTTAGGTGCCCCAACCACCCTAAAGTATTTTGATCAACAATGAGGGCTTGCTAGATGTAACACCTCGAAAATTCATGTCCAATAAAATAAAGACACGTGTCATGTAAGATAAACGTGTCATAAACCCGGATCAAGTTAAAGGATGTATGGTAGGATTAAAAGTGTCGACATGTTAATAAATACATCTGAGCGACCTATTTACAAATCCCAAATCTTAATACATTCCATAAACATTCAACATGTTCAAATCCGGTTAATTTGATAATCTAAATTGGTACATGGATTTAGTTTTATGGTTCTTACGACAAGTCCCTTAAAGCATTCAACACAAGAGTCCAAGATGTGTAAGTACATGCAAAGCATGCAAAGTCTGAACACTTGGTCCCCTCTGCTGGAAAGAAACATAAAAATTCGAATTATGAAAGATTTCATGGTCAAGGCATGGAAGTTTACAAGTTTTTGTCTTCTGATGAAGGCTTACGGACCGCAAAGGTGAACCCTTATGGTCCGTAAGGGAGC
The DNA here is from genome assembly GCA_030545235.1 of Helianthus tuberosus. Classification (NCBI taxonomy): domain Eukaryota; kingdom Viridiplantae; phylum Streptophyta; class Magnoliopsida; order Asterales; family Asteraceae; genus Helianthus; species Helianthus tuberosus. The sequence continues at coordinate 100,704 of JARYGA010061385.1, forward strand.
GGAGCTGGGCGATAGTTCCTGCAAAGCGGTTACGGACCGCAAAGCCTAAGGCTTACGGTCCGTAAGACATGTATCTGGGCAGAATTTTGGACAGATGCCTGTTAAACAAGTTACACCGCCTTAAAAGAGTGGTATTCGAAAATCAGGGGAACTATAACTGGTTTTTAACATCATAGGGACACCTGGGAACATCTTACAACAATTGTAGACTGATTTGGAGTGATCTTGATGCATCAAAGTCACTATATAAGAGAACCTCTTGTTGCAACATTTGGTCTTTCATTTGCAACTCACTTCAAGCTGGTCTCTGGAGCTCCTCTGGTCAGCAAGCAAGTTCCCTTAAGTTCCAAATCATACTTAGGACCTTTGTAAGTGTCCTTAATCCTTCTTAATTCAGTTTAGCTTAGTTAATTAGCTAAAAGTCAAACCATCGTAATTAAGGTTTGACTTCGAGATTAATCAATAATTGTTCAGTCAAATCTCGAATTAAAAGTACCTATAAGTTGGTAATTATGTTGGTAATAAACCCTTAAAAGGGTATTCTCTGATTCCCACTCTAACTAGGTCAATTGTCGGGTCAAACTTGATATTAAAAGTCAACAGAAAGCTTATTTTCAAATTAATGCATAATTAGCAATGTAGA
>JARYGA010061386.1:0-50961 GCA_030545235.1 Helianthus tuberosus
AACAAACCGGAACCAAAACTGAGACTCAAAACTAAACCGAACCGGAACGAAACAACCGTAACTATAGCTGAAACAAACTGACCGAACTGAATCGAATAACTCAAACTCGTATTTTGAACCGAGACAACCAGGCCTGATGTTGACTGGTGCTGACCCGAACTCGCGACTGAACTAAATCGGAACTCGACCAGGACTCGAACCGGGGAAGAACGCGACCCAAAACAGAAACGGGTTATACCCGAACCGAAGCGAACTGCCGCCGCCTCCACCGACCCCTCCGACGCCGCTGGTCCGACGTCGTCGCCCTGACCTCCGATCGATCTCTCTCTCTCTCTCTCTCTCTCTCTCTCATCTCTTCCCCTCTCTCTCTCTCTCGGTGCTCTCGCCGTCGCCACAACTGATGGTGGTCTCGCCGGCGACAAACAGACAAGGGGTGGGGTGTCGGCTAGGTTAAAGGGGATGGTTAAGAGTTTGTGTGGGTTGGCAGGTTATAGATCGAGAGGAGAGAGAGAGCTGCTTGAATATATGCGTGTGTTTGAAGGAGATGAATGCACAGAGGAGTTTGTTTGTGTATTGTTTGTTTATAATTTGCAGACAACAAAGGTTGGGAGGGAAAGAGATGGGAGCGGCTGAAGATAAGTGAAAGGGGATTAGGGTTTAGAGTTTTCTTATAAAGGTAGGTCTAATTAGTGAATTTGCACAAATGGTCCCCGTGGTTTGACTAACTAATTTATTTTAAAAGTGGTATAACTAATTAACTAAGTTATCATACATACATACATACATACATACATACATACATACATACATACATACATACATACATATATATATATATATATATATATATACATATATATTAAAAGAAAACTAACTTTATAATACAAACGAACTAGGTTAGTTTACTAACTTTAAAGTCTAACGAGTCTAACTAGATTATTATAAAGATAAACTTTTAAATAACAAAATTAATTAATTTAATTAATTTAAACAATGGGTAAAAACCATATTTATAATGAATTGAATTAACGATAAAGATTTTTTTTGACGATTAGTTAATTGAATTAACGAAACGATGAATACTAGGATACAAAGTTTCCAAAAATAGGAATATGAAAAATGGTTTCTAAATATGGAAAGTTATGAAAACGCGGAGCGTTACAGTCTCCCCTCCTTTAGGAAATTTCGTCCCGAAATTTATTCAGAAGAAAGGCTTGAAAGGGTGAACGATTGATCTATTAACGATTATGAGTATAAGAATAGCATAAGTATCGGATAGACGAAAGTCGCGTGTTAAGAATGAATTCTCGTCATGGATAATCGGATATAATGCATTTGTGAGTTGTTTAAAGTTTGAATTAGGTCCAAAAGGTCTGCAAAACACTAAATTTCTCATGGCACGTTTCACGAAAGTTTGGTAATAAGATGAATACACTTATATATAGGAAGTACCAGCGGCGTATCCACCATGTTTTGACCACATTACGTCCGTTTCGTATTCGGTGTCATGTTACGTTTCGTGTCTTACCATACACAGTAGTACACTCTATGGTTTCTCATATGCCCATCACTATAACCCCGTGTGCACCCGCGATTATATTGATCGTCGCATGATCCGCATAGCTTGTACTAGTTGTGTATGAATTAAGGTATGCATAAATTATGAAAATAAGACTGCGTGTGAAAGAAATGTAGCATATAAGCATGTTTGTGTTCCAAATAGCATAAGATCAACGTAAGCGAATCCCTCAGGTTTCGCTCGCGTATGGGTGTGAAAGTATAAATCTTGTGTATAAATGAAGCATAAGCATAGCATAAGCTTAAATATGAATACACACGTGAGCATAAACACAACACGCATGGCATAAGTATGAGAAAAAGGATAAGCATAATGTGTATGAAAAATAAGTATAAGTGTGAGTACGAACATGAGTAATAGTATAAACACAAAGCGTATGAGTATGAATACGAGTATAAGTGTGAACATAAGATGTATGAACGTGAATATAGGTGTAAAACATGAGGGTTTAAGTAAGAATAAAATATATGTTGTATGTATATAAGTGTAAACAAGGTTGTATATGCGTAAATGAGAACATAAAACATATGAACATGAATATGAATATAATATAAACATGAATGTAAGTGCATCGTAAATGTATAATTGTGGGTGTATGTATAACGTAAAACGTATGAATTTTGGATCGAGAGTATAACATAAATATGTAAGTGTGAACATTAGTGAAGACATAAAATGTATAAGTATGGATGTAGGAAATAATGATTTTGTTTATAGTATAGATCAAAATACACGAGTTTGTCCGCGTAAAAGATTAAAAATTTTGAGTATGAAAGAAAAGGGAACGAGTGACGCGCTTGAGATTGTCGTGATACTGACTAAAACGTATAATATGATATGCATATATAGTTGTTTGCACAAAACGTGAAGTTAAAATAGATTGAGTTGTCACGGAATGTAGACTCTAGTTTGTGAATGTAAGAGAGTATAAAACGTCTATTGGTTATGTGGAAAGTACTTTGTAAAGGAATGGAAATGCTACTGCAATTTTAAAAGGGTTTACATAAGTTGAAAATTTGTCGGTTATTATGAAGTTTCCTTGCCCACGTGTTTTGAATTTAATTGACGTATCGAGTGAGGTTTTGAAAAGTTCTAGAGATTAATAAGTTTGCATCGTTTTAAGTAACTTTGTGTTAGAAAATTTTGAAACTTACAGCTTCTTGTGAAAAAGTTGATCCTTAGAAAAAGGAATTTGGTACATGAACTTAGTGATTGTTGAAAAATGTTTCATTGGTTTTGAAAAGGAATTTTAGTAAATGATTGAATAATATTGGTAATATTTTATAGGTGTGTGCGAAGTAGTTGATTTGATTCTCAATTGAGAATAACAATCTCTAGTTTAATGGTGTGAGAGGAGCGTGTTTCAATGTTTATGTTGATTGGTGAATTTGTGGGCAACGGATTTATTAAACCGACTAGGCTGACAAGTAGTATTTCGTGAAATTTTGAAAATCGAGGAACAAGCGTTTATGGTAACATTAAAATTTTTGTGTATGCGAGTGATGTGAAAATAGATTATAGAATAAGAGGTACGTTTAAATAAATGAAGCATTTTGAAATACATGATAAATGATTTAGGTATAAACATGATCGTGTTTACATAATATAGCCTGTTAAAAGAAAGCGTTGGTAACGATCACCTAGGTAAGGGAATCACCCCTAACTCGTTGGTGAGGTCGTTGTAAGGTGAGAAATAAAACGGAGTTAGTCGTCAAGGTAAGGGAATCACTCCTATCTTGACGACATGTCTCCATTTGTTGTTGCAAGAAGTGTAAATAAAATTACATAAAATTATCTATGCTAATAATGTATAATCGTATGTAAAGTAAGAGTATGATGTGTGCGCAAAACAAAATCTCGAAAAATTGTTCAAAATTGACAAAAGATCGAAAATAATAAAGCGTAAGCTCGAATAAAACTTGGATGGTTCCAAACGGAACATTGACTAACCAAAGTGATCGAAAGATATTTTGAAATTGAGAAACATGCTTTGGCCTAATAGGTGGAATACTCTCGCCGATATCTAGGCTAACGGTACTCACCCTTCCAGTTACTACATGTTCCCAATCCATCGAAGATTCGAGACTTGGCGGGACTTTTGAAAATCAAGGAGCGGAACTAGTCGACAAGGTGTAGGTTTCACCCCTAACTTGACGATTTCGTAACCTAAGTGTGGTTGGCACTCGTCGAGTCAAAATTTAATTTCGACACTTTGACGAAGGTCCACTGGAATTTGAAATGGAAATTCTCCATCAAGGTGGGGGTTTCGATCCTAACTTAGTGGCGAATTTCGCATAAAAAGAACAGATGGATTGAAAGTCGTTCACCAAATTGTGGGTTTCACGCCTATTTTGGTGAAGTCGTCTCGTTTTTGTATCACGGGTGGTTTTGAGTTTGGTATAGACGAGTAAAATGCCTTAGGAAGGCGTATGTTTGAAATATTAAATCAAGTATAACACATAATGCATTTCAAGAGATTAACACATAGGATACGTTTTCAAGAAGTTAACTCATAAGCAACATTTCAAGAATAGCACGTAAAGATGTTCCATACAAGTAGCATGTGAAGCAAATATGGTCGAATCTGGTGCTTAACTATAGACTAGGTCAAAAGCATGGCAATTTTCCTAATTCCCTATAGTTATGGCTCTGATACCATTTGTAACATCCGGCCCCTCTCATCACCAATATTGTCCGCTCTGCCCCCGATGAGTTGCCCATCCAGGAACTCACGGATTTGTTATTGGTTGCTCCTGTGGAGACTTCCCAGGAGGTCACCCATCCTGGTACTACTTCCACCTGAGCACGCTTAACTGTGGAGTTTCCATGTGCTCCACAGCCAACTAAGCCCAAAACGCGTTGGTGATTTAAGAGGCAGGGCATTACTTAAGAACCGAGGATCTCTCCTAGCCACGGCCGATATGAGATTGCCTAGGGTGTCACAATGGTCCTGTTAATCTTTCGATAGTCAGTATCCGTATTGTTACACCTTATATTATAAAAACGAGATTTTTGAAAATGTGAGAGGACGTAAAGCTTTGTTACTGATATATAAGCATGTCATAAAAATTTGACATCAGTTTCTGGTCTCAAACAAAAGATATGCAAGATATCGTAAAATGAAACTTTTTATTAATTAAATGGCATTTTAGCATAAATCATATTTAAACCCAGATTTTTGGCACCAAACTCATTACCTACTGTTTTAATATAATTTTTATGGAATTTTGGAAATTTTTGACAAATTTTATACTGACCATAACATAGAGTTCTTGCATGAACTCGGTAATTGACGATAATGCCCTTTTCATTAATAAAATGAGTTTTACACATCATTTACATGCCAAACCTTTTCCTACTGATATTGTATATTAAATAGAATATTTTAAGCATTCAAGACTGATAAAAATCTCAGAATTTTATAAACATCTCAAATATCGTCAAATATCGACTTTTATGCGAATCAGACGCATAATATGGTTTAAAACCATATTTAGCACCTAAGACATGATATTTACTGATTTCACAAATAAATTTTAATATCTTAACAGTAAGTATAAGTCTTGAAATCAGATTTCCAATTTGGTCCTCAAAACATATGTGAAATGACCAAAATGCCCCTCCGGTACATAGTTTGGCCATAAATGGTGACCCTCACATGTGTATGATATTTTATTGATGTAACATGATAAAATAATTATTTTTACTGATTATTTTAGATCAGAACCTCAGTTTGCTATTTAACCTCTTTTATAAACTTTAAAATGACTAAAATACCCCTACGGGGCTTAAATTAATTTTAAATTCGTTTGGGGCATAATTGAAGATATCATACTGATATCACAACATATTTTAAGCATAATAACTTATGGAACTTGTACATGACTCATTCGGTTACCCGTTATGCATATACGCGTTCGGTACGGTTTATGTAACTAGATTGCATAAATTAGTCGAAACGGGTCAAACCTTATCATTTTTACTTCAAAATCCAGAATGTATTTAGTTTACCCATTATATACAAGTCTTCATACTTGTCAGATCTAAATCACATTCCAATCCGGTCACCGCTTAATCTAGTGTTTCGTACCGTAAACCTTTCTTTAAAACTAACCGGTCTATGTTACAACTTGAATAAGACCCGTTAGGAATCTAATAGGTTAATAAAACCTTCGTTCCAGATTAAGAGCCCCGGTAGAAGTAATTGCACTTGTTTGAGTAGGATTTACGGCTGAGAATACTAAATTGGCATTTAAGCTCAGGTAAATACTTTTAACTTATTTTCCCTTATACGGGCTTGGGATACGGTAAATTATTACCGCTTGGTCGGGTGTAGAAAACCTTTTAATAGAATATGGTTAAATTGTATAATCCCACTTTAATCAGTATTGCTTGATAACAAATAACATTGGGGGTTAACGACTGTGTCCTGTATATCCTTGGTTCATTCAAAAGCGTGAATGGCCACGACTTAAGCACGGGGTGTAGGCATGCACCTGTTTGTTGCGTATGTAAAAGATATACTCACTCGTGCGAAAACTTCTTGTGAGTTTATATTTGTGGTGTGTCGATTAATCTTGTTCGGTTTTTATACCGGCCGTAAATGTTGGATAAACATGTGAATCTGATACAAGATTGTTATTAATATAATTGTCCCAAGTTATAAAATGTTTGTGCCTTGTGCATTTAAACTAATTTTTATAAATGCTTTCAAAAGAGTCGGTTAATTGTATTTACCAATGTAAACTGACGTATTTTTCCAAAAAGACTAAGGGACAGGTATCGTACGTAATTGGCTGGGAGCTCGGGGCGTTAATAAAGAATCTTGCAAGTTCTGAACGTCTAAAGTCTGTTGAACAATATTTGTATTTCTGTTTTAAGATCCGCCTGTGGATCCACTTATAACCGTTTGTATAATATTTATTTATACTTTGAATTTCGGTTTGTAATATTATTTTCATCCAAGACTTACGCTGTGCATTAAACTGTGAATATTGACTATGATGATATCAACTACGTCACGATACTCCCCACCGGGCCCACTGGTAATACGTGAAAATATCGGGGTGTGACAGGTTCAGTCCAATTGGTAAAGCCATTGGAGTTAAGATGTTGTTCTCCTTTGAGGTCAGGGGTTCAAGCCCCGCCGAAGGCGGATTAGGTGTAATTTAAGCCGTTAAAAATACATGAAATGGATGTATAAATACATAAAGTTGAGGTATAAAATATGAAATACATATCAATTTTCATAATTAAAAAACTACAATAATACTATACTCAATTAAAGGAGAATAAATCCTTATTTTTATGGTGTAACTTTCTTTTTTTAATATTAGCGTACAAAAAATTATAGTGGGGGTAGTTAGTTTTTTTATAAGGGTATAAAGTGTAAAACTAACTAACTATCCATAATTTTGTTAAATATGGGGAAATTAAGGTGTAATTAGGGCATGTTTGGTATTGCTTTTTGAAACATTTTATTGACTTATTGACTTTTTCAAAAAGTTAATAAGGAGAAATAGTGTTTGGATAAGTGAAAAGTACTTTTAAAAATAACTTTTTGCATAAGAAGGAAAAGTCATTTTGAAAAGTTAGTAAATTCTGAAGTAACTCCTTTTTAACTTTTGCCCTAACCTAACCTTTTTACATCGATAAGCTAAGCCAAACAACTTTTGTAAAATAACTTAAAAGACTTTTTCTACCACATAAGCTAATCCAAATACTTTTTTAAAAACTCCTTTTAGATAAGTCATAAGTTAATAAGTTCTTTTGTCAAAAAGTTCTTTTTGAGTTAAATAAGTAATCTCAAACACCCTCTTAGTGTTTGAAAAACTAACCCACCCTCATTTTAGAGTTGTTTCTTATGCATTAAACTAAATAAAATTGATAACTTTTGGGCATTTTAAAATGTTCTTCCATTATAATATATTGTAGATTTACTACTTTTACACATGATATTATATGCTTAAAAATTTTTGGATAAAAATTATAATATATATTTCTTTTACAAATTTTATAATTGTACATTTTTTTAAAGTGGTGATGATTGTATGCTAGACGCAACATGTGGTGGTCGTAGGGGTGGCAGTGTGTGCGGGTGAATGTGGAGGGGTGGTGGATGATGGTGGTTGGGTGGAGGTGGCAGGTGATGGTGGTTGGCTAGAGGTGGCAGGGGCGGCGGATGGGTGGCAAGGGCAGTCGTCGGGAGGTGGTGTATGACGATAGCATGGGCGGCATATGGGATGATAGTGGTCCGGTGAAGGTGGTGGGGGTGACGGATGATTGTGTGTACATGTGTTTGTGTGAACCATGTGTTTTAAGGTAAATGATGGAGATAGATTAGTAATTTTATGTTCAAACAAACAAAAGATATTTAAAAAAAAAACAAGTTTTTGTGCCTTTTAGAAAACAACTTTTTACCCATTTTCAAAAATCGAAAATAAAAAACATTTTTAGCAATGCCAAACACTTTTTAACTTATTAGCTTTTTGAAATAAAACAATGAATCAACAAATCATTTCCAAACTCAATCCCAGACACCCTCTTAATCTTCACACATTTACCAACTATCGAACACAAACAACATAAAAGAACGAACATATTATCGATTGTTCACGAACATATGTGAACATGTTACCAAATGTTCAAGAACATAAATAAACGAATACGACTTCTGCTCATCTTCATTCAATCATTTATTTAACTAAACAAATGAAATTTGTTGTTTGTGTTCATTCATTTATTAAATGAACGAACACAAACGAACATCCCATCAAAAAAATTTCAAACTACTTGCTAAACGTTCATTAAATGAACCAACACAAACGAACATCCCATCAAAAAAATTTCAAACTATTTGATAAACGTTGAGTTTACTTGGAGTCTCATACCTCAAACTTTTTAAAGTTTTTCAATAAAAAAAATACATTACTCTTGTTTTGCAAACTCAGGGGCTGTTTGGTAGCCTCTGAATGGTCATTAAGAGGCTACATCTTAATGGAACCATTACAAATTTTACCAATGAGAAGGTAGAAGAATGTAACATGTGATGATTTACCATTCAGAGGTTACCTCTTAACCATTCAGACTTGAGGTTACCTCTTATTCATTCAGAGGTTTTAAACCATTAAGAGGTAGAATCTGAATGGTCATTAAGAGGCTACCAAACAGCCCCTCAGTTCTCCATCACGATGCAAAAGGAATAAGGTGATAGGCACGTGACACACAACATCCCCAAAATTTAAAGACTTTATTATTATGAAATGAATTTAAAAATATGACCCACACCAGATACGCTTCGTGGGGGCTGTAGCCGATTCCTCGGCCGGTCAAGGCGGGAAACGCTTGCCGATACACGCGCTATATCCGCTACGCAAAATGCTAAACCGGAAAGGGTATAGCGCGTAAATTACACGTGCGAGTGGGCCGGGATAATAAAAACGTAGGAACCCGCAAGTCTCACCGCAACTCGTGCGCCAGAATTTTTTTTTCGTTGGTGCACCGACTCACTGGTCATGGCACGTGAGCACGTGACACCTTAATCTTGATTTATATTTTTTTAATTAATAGTAAATACTTTGAATATTAAAATAATATTAAATCCAAATCTAATCCCTCAAAAATCCCGTCCTGCTTTTGACTGGTAAGATTCCCTACTCGTCATCCTAACAAATATTCGTATTTTTATTTTAAGGGAAATAATTGAGATCTAAAAGACTAAAACATTCTAAATATATATCTATGTTTTGACACTAGATATATTTATTTGCTCTTTTCTTATAATTTCTTTTGTTAATTATTTTTCATTTATAATATTATTAGTGGATGGATATTATTTTTCAATTTACAATTTATAATATTATTAGGTCATGTAGAATGAAAGCAAATTAGAAATTTGTTAGTATCATCTAACATTTATTTATAATGCAATATCTATACTAATATGTATAATTAGGACAAAAGCTGGGGCGTACCTAATGTGTTAGCAGGGATAACACGGGCTACGGCTTAACCATGTCTTAGTAGTGTAAAATTACCCTTCAACTCCGTTTCCATAGTGTAAAAATATCCGTCTTCGTTATATAAAGGATATCCCTGATAAAAAAAATTGAGATACCTCTAATTTTAGGCTAGTTCAGCCACCACTGGACAAAAGCAAAGTTTAAAAAGTTAAACTTGTTGATTGAAGTCAAAAGTTGTTCATGGTGACACACAATTTGTTCATATTGTATATAAAATTTCAAATTTATTTGCTTTAGAAAGATGATATAATATAAAAATATAGTAAAGGAACACATAAAAACGCTAGCCTACAATTCTACAAACCTTTTCTGTTTTGAGTGTCATGAGAAGTCACTATTTTAGCATCACTAGTTACTTCAAACAGGTAGTGCTAGAGGAATCTAATGCCTTTCAAATCATTTTAATCATAACAACATGGAGCGTAATTGTTCGTTACTAACACCTTGCATACAAAATTGTTTTTCTTTTAAATTAAACGTAACATAGATTAATTTATTTTATTATTATTTGTAAGTCAAATTTTATAGCAAATAACCTAATGTCCCGAAACCATTTGTTGAATCCTAGATCAACAACCTGACATGCATGTTTCCGACGTGTCTCTGATGACTGGAACTATTTGCAAAAAACGAACATCGTTAGTCCCGTCACAGAGAGCTCACAGGAGGAGGGGGGGGGGGGCCTCCGTGACCAAGCTCCGACGTGAGACTTGTTGAAAATTTGTGAAAAAAACAATTTTCACAAATATAGGAAAATGCATTTTTCCTAATTAAATAAATATAAGAAACTGAGTGGGTTTTATATATTTATTTGTGAGTTTGTGTTCTATGTTGGAAGAGCTTCGCAAGGAACTAAACCACGTCCAAGACGGAGCTAAGATGAATGAGATATTGATGCTCAAAGTTTGGTGTTTCAAACATAGAATGCTAAAAAAAGTGAGAAAGTGGCACCTTGTCTCACATAGGAGGAGAGTTGAAACTTAAAGGGGTATTAAGTGGGAACACTCCATCCTTATTGTTTCATGGAAACACACACTAAATGTACTCGCGAAGAGTGCAGAGCACCCTAACTCGCGCACGCGCGTGGCGTGGGCGATGGACGCAATGTGGCGCTTTGATGGCGCTCTTTGCACTTCGCATCGCCGCGAGCCGCCTTTGTATTTTTTACCTCGTGCGCATGGTGGAGCACAGGGGCTGCAAGGACCAGGTGGCGAGTGACGTGGCATGCAGGCGCACGAGTACATGGCGCATGACCCAGAAAGTTCTGCGCACAGATGCGAGTGACGTGGCAGATGAGCGCGCACTGGCGTATGGACACTGTGTGACGTGCGCGGCACACCAAAGTGAGCCAATACGGCGCGACTGTGTGGCGTGCCCGTATAGGCTCACAGGTGAAGTGGCACACGCGCGTAGGCGCACATGAAATCGAGCTAAAGTGGCACACGCGCGCATGAGTAGCGCATGAAAGTGAGCCAAAGTGGCGCACGCGTGCATGAAAGTGAGCCAAAATGGCGCACACGTTCATGAGCGTGCAGACCTGCGCGCGCATGGAATTGAGCCAAGATGGCGCGCACACACCAGTCTGTCTCGCGCGCGCGCAGATGCTTACAACAATTAATGACAGTGCAGTTACATTTCAGCATTTGAAACTGACGAGTCAACGTTTTTTACTGAGAATTAAATTACGAATTAAAGTGCATTGAAGACGTTTAATGCAATTTAATTCTCCCATTTAATTCTTCCTTTCAGTTTCGACTAGGACCTGCAGTATAAATAGGGAGAACCCAGCTGTAGAACAACACACCGAAACACATAGCTCTACAATCTTCTCCCTTCTGAATCTTCTTCTATCCTGCTTCAAGGTAAACCTTCGGGTTTTAGTCAAAATCGGCAGTACAACTGCTTGGGCTCTTGTATCCTGGAAACAAATGAGTTCTCTTGGGAGACTCGAAATTTGTTTTAAGGGACTTTTGTCTAACACGACCCTCAGCCAAGAACTGTTTTCTGTTCACAACTTATGTTCTTGTTTTTCTTTTTATTTCAGTTGTAACCTGTACTTCTATTTACTGCTTTCTTATTTCAAGTTGTAATTCACGTTAATAAAATATTTTATTTATTTTGCACGAACGGATTCCTACAAGACTAAGTGATCGTTTTGTGAATAAAAGGACCAATTAAAAGAATCTCTTAGTGTATTGAAAGCAAAAACATTAACTCAGGGAATTCTCTAGTATGTATGTGTATTCAAGGCTTATTATGTCATCTCCCAAGTGTACTTTATGTTGGGACTGTAATTAACTGTTAGTGTAGATCGTGGAGCAGCGTCTGGTGACAGTTGAACGGTGCTACGTGTTCGTCCTTTTGTTCTTGTTGTCATCCCCTGCACGATTCTTCCATCTCGTGGATTGCAATCACAAAGCCTCCTGCAACTTGATTGGTTGCATGTTGATGTCGTGTGTACCATTTGTCTTTCATGTGAGCTGCCACCCTGCGCATACGCGGGTGTGACCATGCAGGAAACTCAAAGCCTTGTTGAGTGATTGTTTACTAATTGTGGGTATGGTCCGGTATGCGTATGGCCGTGCGTACCATTTTAGACCATACTCCTTCAGTATCCTTGTTGCTTCACTAGCAGTCCTTTTGGATTCGAACCATAGGCTTAATAGTTTTAAGAGTAAATTGCCAAAATCGTCCCTGAGGTTTGGGCCTATTTTCCAGTTTCATCCAAAATGAGTTTTTTTTGTGCCATATTACCCTTCACATTTGACAGTTTTTGCCATTTTCATTCAATTCGCTAACTGGGTTTATCCGGTCTGTTAAAACAATATTTTTTTTATTTTCTTTTTATTTTATATTAAAACAAGAACTATATCACTTTTCAACATTATCTGCAACTAATCAAATTCAAAAAAATAAAATAAAAAACCCCAAATACCTTTAAAATCTTTTATTTGATACCCACTAATCAAATTCCTATTTGTAACCCAAATCAATTGAACAGCCATATCTCCACCAACAGCCAGCCACCAGCTCCGCCATCACCCTAAGAACCAGCGTCTCCACCATCACCCCAACAACCACCGCCACCTTACAACAACCATCACCCCAACAACCACTGCCTCTACCATCACCTTAACAACCACCACCGCTGCCACAACAACCATCGGCACCACCATTACCCTGTCACACCCCGATATTTCCACATATTCCGGTGGGCCCGGTGGGGAGTATCGTGACGTAGTTGATATCTTCATAGACAATTAAACACAATTATAGCACAGCAGAAGGCTTGGAAGTTATTACTATTACAACCCGAAATGTTCAAAGTTCCAAATGAAAGAATATACAGACGGTTATAAAAGAGATCCACAGGCGGACCATTAAAACAAATACATAAAACAGAGTTTGACAGACTTTAGGCATCTAAGGATTTGCAAGATCCTCTTAATTAACGCCAAGTAGCTCCAGCCTAGTTCGTGAGGTACCTGTCACTTAGTCTTTAGAAAATACGTCAGTTTTCACTGGTAAATACAATTAACTGACTCATTTGAAAACATTTATGAAAATTGGTTTAGGCGCACAAGGCACAAAAATCTTTTATAACTTGGGACAATTTTATTTAAAATCTTGTATAAAAATTTACATGTTTGTCATACATTTGGGGCCGGTTTGGAAACCGGACATGATTAACTGACTCACCACTTATAAAACCCACAAAGGAGTTATCCCCAACTTGTGGGAAATTTTATTATTTAGCATTTGCCTCTGTCGGGTGTATGCCTACACCCCGTGCATAAGTCGTGGCCATTAATAATTTGTAAACCCAACCTTGGTGGAGTCTTTCAGAGCCCCTAAAGCGTTTAAAAGCACCCATCAACCTGCAAACGCTTATATTTTCCGTCATGAATATTTATATTAGTTAATCGATCGATTTATAAGGAAAGAACACAGATTCGAACACGAAACTTAATTTTTGGAAAAAAAGATGTTTTGTTGTTCTGCCTATTTTTTTTTTGTTTTTTGGTTTGATTCCAAGTATGTATCATTCCACCGCCTATTATGGTTGCCAAGACATTTGGGATGGCGGCAGTCGGCTGTTGCACAAGTTCATTTTGTTTTACATCTCATCTATATCTCTCATTTACAATTTTATCAAAAAAAAAAAAATTAATATCTTTCGCCATTTCTATACAATCCAAACTTCTTGGTATTCTTCAATCCTTAATCCCAAACAAAACCCACATCAAAACCACAATCTTTATCCCAAAATCTTTTTCAAATGAGGTCAGATTAATAACAATCCTCCAAACCGCAACCGTATTAAACCACTCAATAGCTAAAGTCGGCCGCCGTAAGCACAACCAAACGATGCCGCTCCACGTCGCCGCCACCCTCCTCGCCGCTCAGGCGGAATTCCCCCGGCGAATCCTACAGTTGGTGCGACCCAAAGTCATCCCACCCATGAAAAAGAAGAACCACACCAAACAAACTTAACCAACCAAAAATCACGTAAACAACATGAAATCGGTACCCCCAACTCCAACATTATTTCACATGAACCAACACCGCCATACTATCACCACCGTTACTTATACTCCAAGAAGCTCATGAATCCATCATAGCTTCAACAAAAACATGTAAAAGCTAAAAAAAAGTAAAAACATAAGCATTTAGGGTTCAGGTATGGTTTACCCCATCATCAATCTCAGATGAAAATTGGATCATCGTCGTCGATTTTATATCAGAAATACTTTAAAACCCAATATGGTAGGACCCTAGCCCCCACCGGGCCGTTGTTCAAAAACAACACAGTCGCAGCCATCGAGGTTCGGATGAGGGCCAAGTCATCATAATCACCTTCCGCCGCCACCGTAGACGGCTGGGGCCACCGTAGACAGACCATACCCGTCTTTCTCTCTATTTCCCTCTCTTGAATCCCCGCCATATGAATGACACAATTGCCGAAAAAAGAGTCGAGATGAAAGACCGATGTGTAGAGAGGTGAGTAAGAAATTGAAGATGAGAGAATATGAACAGATAAGGCTTCTAAAAGCCTACAAAGATGGAAACGCATACCAAAAAGCTACAGATAATGTACAAGTACAACACACAACAACCAATAAAACTCATAATGCACATAGTACAAACCATGAAGCTGAGAAATGTTAATAATTAGAGTATTATATAATTAGAAGTAGGAAGTAGGTTACAAGTTACAACATACGCTACTTGATTACCTAAAATTATAATAGTTAAAAGTTTGTTGATCATTTTATAGTAATCTAGCAGAATTTTCTAGTGCGTTGCGTGGAAATTAGGCCAATATCAGTTCGATTCATTATTAGCACTCTTTATAGCAACCGAAAAATAAAACCAAAAAAATAAAGTCGTGATATGCCTAAAACATATCGGCACATGTTTACATCGATCGAAAAAATAGAAATGGATATCGGTGGTTCCGATATACCCAATACCGGTTCGATTTGAACAAAAAAAATCAAAACATAGATAAATATAAGTACGTCGCAACGGTATATTCAAAGTTTTATAAAACATTACATTATATTATTAAAATAATAAAAATGGTAAACGATGTCGATTAAAAAAACATAGCTTTGATAACATGTACATTTGTGCTTCGATAACTTGTGCATTACTACTCACAACTTGGTTTTGAAAGAAAAAAAATTATTATCTCCAGACATAGATAAAGATAGACAAGCTCGTAATGACATACTCAAAATTTTGTAATAAATCGTATCTTAAAGGGTATAAGAGAAAAATAAAATACGCACAAATTTAATTATGATAAAAAATAATAAGGGGAATTGGCCTGTAATAATCCTAACTAGAGGTCATTGGCCATTGACAGTCCCACCTTTGAATATTCCCCCCACCAGTCCCACTTTTCACATATTTTTCCTACACCGGTCCCCTGTTAAAAAAACTTAACGAAGTTAAGCTTTTTTCCAAATTACAAACAGATTTTTTAGGGCTTTTGATCAGAACGACGATACGAGTCCACTGATGTAAAACTTAACTCGAAATGGTACTCCAAATGACTTGATTTTTGTTAATTGGAAATTTAAACACCCGAATTGAAGTGCAGTTTTCATCGTTTGGAGTACTGTTTCGAGGTAAGTTTTACATCAATGGACTCGTATCGTCGTTCTAATTAAAAGCCGTAAAAAACTGTTTGTAATTTGGAAAAGAACTTAACTCCGTTAAGTTTTTTTTAACGGGGGACCGGTGTAGGAAAAATAGGTGAAATGTGGGACTAATGGGGGAAATATTTAAAGGTGAGACTATCAATGGCCAAAGACCTCTAGTTGGGATTATTACAAATTCCCCAAATAATAAATAGTAAATGTAAAAAAAAAACAAGGTAGACATTTAGTTGGTATCGGCTCGGTTCGTTATAGTACTAGTACGATATTGACACTCGGTATAACAACCAAAAGGGATACGCCCAATAGGATGTCGAAATGTGTTTTACATCGTTTTAAACCCATAAAACAATTACCAGTACCGGTTCAGATAATTTCGATACTGGTACCGATGTCATTAGGTCATAATCGGTTTGGTCCACACTGGTAGGAACGTCAAGAAAACCATAAAGAATAATACCGGTATCGGAACAAATGTTTGAATGGTATTAGTTTGGTTTGTCAGTAAAGAACAAAAAAATCAATTATCCACTCGTTTTTTTAATAAATTTTTTGAGCAAAACGTAGATAAAACTAAGCGCATCGAAGCGATATATTCAAAATTTTATAAAACATTAAGCTATACTTTTAAAATAACGAAAATGATAAACATTGTTAGTTTATATATAGAAATACTGTATTGTATGACAATTTTGATGACATGTATGCTTGTGCTTTGATAAGTTGCCATTCATAATCTTGGTTTTAAGTAAAAATTATATCAAGACAGAGATAAAAATAAGCGCGTCGCAACGACATACTTAGAAATTTATAAACACTATATCTTATAAGTTATAAGAGAAAAAAATATGCGAAAAAAATAATTATAATATAATAAATTTAAAAAATAAATTTATGTTAGCATTTATAAAAGAGACTCACCGACATCTAGGGTGTTAAACGGGCCGTGTCCGCGGGTTTGTGGGTCCAATCTGACCCGAAGCCTATAATTTTAGACGAACCCGAACATGGCCTGAACCCGAAAATCGTGCCATACATATGAACCTGAACATGACCCGAATATTCGCTGGTTGATCCAAACATGACCGGTTAAACCTGATTTTCTTTTTTATTCGCAAATTAATATATTAAATTTAAAATTTTACTAAAAAAAAGAATGTATATAATATAATTACTTTTTAGTTATAAAATCTTAAGTTAATTTCTCTTTTAAGTTACAAATATGGTATAAATACCCGCCTAATTTAATTTATGACACATAACATATTGTAAAAAAATATATAATACAAATGGATTAAACGTGTCAACCTGGCAACTTGCTCGGGTTTACATGAACCCAACTCGTTTAGCTAAACGGGTTCACGCAACCTGAAATTGACCCGAATAAGTACAGACTAAATCCAAACCTACAAATTTCGTGTTAGGTTCGTGCTGTGTCATAAATTCACACCCTACCTTCTTTACTATTAATACATAATAAATATTTTTCTTAAAGACCACAACATTTTATTAATGAAACCAACACTAGCCATGAGCTAGCAAGATTACAATGAAACAGGTCCATGGCTTTATAGCCTAGTGGCATTTTGGGGTGGGATAAAGCTTTGTGACCAGTAGGTCCTGAGTTCGATTCACACAAATGGGGTTTTCCTATATTTATTGGGTTTGTCTAGTGGAGAAGGATATGATCGGGTGGTTCCGCTGGTGGCACGATGATACTCCAGTGGTCTGTCAGTGATCCAAATTTGCCGTTAAAAAAAAAGATTATAATGAAACAACAAGCGAAATTACATCCTCCGTGAAATTAAAACTACACCAGTTTTGACCATTTCAAAGCATTAGCTTCGTAACGCTTTTTCACCCATAAGGGTGGAGGGTATAGTCAAACACCTTTAGGGTGTTTGAGTGAAATCCTAGCCAATAATATTATGCCATGTCAACACTCAAACACTTTAGTGTGTTTGAGTGAAATCAGAGGGTATAGTCAAACACCCTAGGGTGTTTGAGTTATATATTTTTTAATTTCTATAAATTATTCATAAATAAACAAAACATATTAAAAAATATAAAAACAAAGGTACTTTTAATTAAAAAAACGCATTACATAAGAAAAAACCTAACTTAAAATATAAAAATAAATTAAAAAAAACCTAATTTAAAATATAAAAAAATAAAAAAAAACTAATTTAACTATTCGTCGTCCGAATCCGCTAAAAGGTGGGGTAAATCTTGTTCTCCAAGATGCTCCACAAGATCATATTTTAGTCTATAATGCGTATCTTCATCAATGAGCTCGTTATAAACAGTGTCTTCGAAAACGGGCTCGACTGAAGGATCCCGAATATGTATCGGTGCAATCGCGTTTCCGTCGTCTTTTAGAATCATATTATGCATAATAATGCACGCATATACGACCATCCTAATTTTTTTAACACTCGTAGAACGCATCGGGCGATGAAGTATATGCCATTTTGCCTTTAAAACACCAAAAGCCCGCTCCACGTCTTTTCTTGCCGCCTCGTGTTGCCTCTTGAACTTCTTTTCTTTCACAATGTGAGGATACGGAAATGATTTAACAAACACGGACCAAGTAGGGTAGATTCCATCGGTAAGATAGTATCCACGCTTGTACAAGTGGTTGTTCACGTAAAATGGGCATTTTGGTGCAGTTCCATTTCGCTCAGTAAGAAATAACGGAGATTGTTGGAGCACGTTGATGTCGTTTTGTGAACCTGCTGGACCACAAAAAGCATGCCAAATCCATAAATCCTGAGAGGCCACCGCCTCGAGCATAACTGTCGGGTGACTGTGATCCCCCCTCATAAATTGACCCCGCAACTCCGTTGGACACATTCTCCAAACAAAATGTGTACAATCAAGACTACCCAACATCCCAGGAAGGTGATGTTTCTCCTCATGAGCTTGGTACAAGAGCGGAACGTCGTGACTAGTAGGTCTACGTAAAAACTCGGAAGCGTATAAATTACAAACCGTTTCGCAAAAATATTCTAGACTTTCTCGGGAAGTCCTTGTGGACATATTTAAATACTCGTCGAACTCGTCTGGAGCGTTGCCGGTTGCTAGTTGCTTAATCGCCGAAGTAACTTTTTGAATCGATGTAAAACTCTTCCTACCACTAGCATCCGCGGCGTCTTGAAACCACGAGTTATTCGCTTGCACGTCACTCAAAATTTTTAAAAACAACCTTTTGGACATACGAAACCTTTGACGAAAAACAACTTCGTTGAATACGGGCTCCTCGACAAAATAATCTCTCATAAGGTTGTCGTGACATTTCACTCGATCTCGATGCACAGTTTTCCTTTTTTTAGAAGTGCCTGTGTCTTCCAGTTGAGCGGCTTCGTTAATAAGATTTTGGAAAAAAATTAAACTACTATCGCTCGAGGAAGAATCATCGTCTTCACTAATATCAATCGGAAGGAATAGCGGTGGTATATCATCCATTGAAAAAATGGGAGTGATGATTTTTTTTTTTTTAAAATAAAGTTGGATGGAGAAGAGTTGTGTATTTTAAATTGATTGGAAATATGGGTATTTATATTAAAAAATTCACCAACGGTAATAATAAAACGTTCAAAATTGCAAACGGTCAAAAATATTGTGAAACGGTCAAAAAATGGCATTTTATCTATTTTTTTGAAACGGTCAAAAAATAATAATAAATGGCAAACGGTCAAAAAGTGCAATCAATCAACATCACATCATGTGTTGGAATTTGGCATTATCTCTCTTGGTCAAAAATTGCAATCGGTGAAAGGTTCCCGAATTTTGCATTATCTCTCTTGGTCACCGCATGTGTTGGAAGCCATGGTATAGTCACCGCATCGGTGACTCAAGTCACCGCACACACTCACCGATCTTATACCCTCCACCCTAAGAACCCCTTAGCCATGATCTCTTCAAACAACTTAGTAATCGAGACAGTTTTATTGGAGAACATAAAAACAACCAAGGCCTTTCATATACACCTACATGCCAGAAGGATCATTGTTTTGATAATCCTTTTTGTAACATTGTCAGGCCCCAAACCTTTATGGAGCTTAAGCAAGTCACGAGTTAAGAAAAAGGGAATTTTATTGGCACACCAACCAATCTATTCACACGCTTTGTTTTTCAATACGAGTCGTATAGGTTTGAAAGTCAAAAGTCAAATCTACATGTGTTAGATCTTGTCTAGCGGCTGGTTGGACCTATACGGGTCGTATTACATTGTTTTTTTTTTAAACAAAATTTTTTATACATTTGATCATAGTTTAAACAAAGTTTAATAAAAGAATTCTTTTATTTTTTAAACAAAAAACAATTTTAATAATTTATCATGTAGTATAAGTTTGGTACATGTTTATTATACTATACTATCTATGTTATAACTGTATTATATACTACATTTTTTTACAAATTTTTTATACATTTAATCATAGTTTTAACAAAATTTTATAAAAGAATTCTTTTATTTTTATTATAAAAAACGTTTTTAAAAATTTATCATGTAGTATAGATTTCGTAGATGTTTATTATACTATACTATCTATGTTATAACCGTATTATATACTACAATTATACTATTGTTTATTATACTATACTACACTACACATCTATACTATCTATACTATCTATAATAAGAGATGAGAGGATGATGTAAATCTGCCTATGTGTCAACTCCTAAGCTATGCCACATGTACATTCTGATGTCATAATTCCGTTTTTTATTAAGATAAATTACTGATTTTTTTAGGGGGGAATTTCAAAATCAATTTCAAAATTCAAATCATAATTTTAATCCTCCTCTCTCTCAAATATAGTCCTGCCTTCATTTTCAAAATTCAAACCATAGTCATCTTCACACCTCTCTCTCTCTCTCTCTCTCTCTCTTCAACTCGGAAGAACATCGAAGCCCTAACTCTGAACAAATCAACAAATCAAGCTCTAAAAATGGCGATCAAATCGGTGGTTACAGCCTCATCGTTGACCGGAGAAGCCTTTGAATCAGTCGACGTTGACTTCTCCGACTCTGATTCCGATTCGTGGCAGGTTATCGACGCGTCTGATTCCGATGACGGAAACTTCAGTTATGGTGACGAAACCACCACTGACAATGAAGACGACGACGTCGTTCCGGATGTTGATGATCTTCTTCAACATCCGATTGGATCTCCGTTGTCTGATGTTTCTATGCAGTCTGTTGTGGAAGAAATTGCTCATCGGTTACAGGTAATTAGGTTTTCAGTGTTGAGGATTTGTTAAGTTTTTACTCTGATTGTTGTTGTGTGTATGTATGTGTTTTAACTTCGAGATCGTGAATGAAATATGCTTCTTATTGTGTGATTGTGAACAGAATCTGATCCGTATTGTTTGTTTTTGTGTGTGTGTGTGTGTGTGTGTTCGTGAATGAAATCTGATCCTTATTGTGTGTGTGTGTGAATGAAATCTGATCCTTAGTGTGTGTGTGTGTTCAGTGTTCTCGAATGAATTTGATCCTTATTGTGTGTGTTCGTGAATGAAATCTGATGCTTATTGTTTGTGTGTGTTCGTGAATGAAATCTGATCCTTAGTGTAAAGTAAATTCAAACTTCGATTCAGCAACTTCGATTAGCCCCAAATGTGTTTAGCCAGCAGGGAAGGGAATGTAAGATTCAGCAACTTCTATATGGCGATTAGCCCCAAATGTGTTTAAACCAGATATATGTTTTATTCGGATGTTCACATCTAGGGCTTATTTTGTTTTTAGTACATTTTATTTCTTGATGATTACTTACATTCCAAGTTGCATTGATATGGTTTCCAACAACAACCATTTAAAGCTTTCATTTTGTTGATATTTTTTGTTATAGGATTTGTTGACTCAAGGCTATTGAATCTATTGAAGAGATGCTCAATTTGGTAATTTGGTTTGTTATTCTTAGTTTTTACCCAATTGAGATATTATTTTTTATGTTTTTCAAACATACATTCGCTCAAATTTTTTTATATTGGGTTTTTTTTTTTAAATATGGTTTGATTTGGTATGTTTGGGATTCAATTGTGGTTTGAAGGCAGTTCGGATGGCGGGTATTCGAGAACAGGAGTTAAAGATGAAGCTAGGAGAAGGTATGCTCGCCGGCTACGGGGGGAGTTAGAAGAAGATATGGAGAGAGTGGTGTGTATCTTCTTTCTATATATGTTTTATGCTAATTAGATATAAATAATTCATACTGTGATTGCTATTTGCCTTTTAGATGTTGTTTTAGATTTCTGAATGAAAGTTTGATGCTAGCATTTGGTCCATCCGCTCTAACTTGGGGCATCCGCGTGAAGATTGTTGTCGGGACTGCAAAAGGGTATGCTTGTCTTCTTTTTTCTTTACCTTAATCTTACATAGGGCGGTGGTTATTCGTTCATTATACAGTCTTGATCCATAAACGACATCCAGGTGACAAAATGTGTGGGTTTGGTGAATTAAAAGGGTTGGTTCAAACAAGTCATTGTGGTCAAGGGTGAAACAAGTCACGATGACCCGAAAGCCGAAACAATTTTTTGCCAATTTTTGTAACTTATTTTTTATAAACTGTTTGTGCATTACATATGATGACAAAAACTGTTTTATTACAATATTAGTATATGTATTTTTTTTTCTTTTTGCATAAAATGGCTTATAAGACTGTTGTTATAAACAAATGTATGACAAATTTCGATCCTTTGACCCATTAATCCGTTAAGAGATAACTGAACTCAAACTACCCATATTCGTATTTGTCTATCATGCGCCTTAAAGATCTACTTTCTTATCTTCAAATTTTGGCTACCACATTTGGGAGTATTCTGTTGGTCATAAAATGCTTAGTTTCAGACTATGATATATATCATTATAGGCTATGTAAGTTGTGAATTGCTTATAATTCGTAGGGCAAATCGTTCTCAATAGGAACCAACTTGTAACATTTTTAAAGTTATAGCAACACACATCCTTCAGATGAGTAAAGACAAAGTAGACCTTCTGTGTAAAATAGAAAGAAACGTCACTAATTAGCAGGGGTAGATGACTAGAGGCTACATTTTGTAAAAATAGTATGAAGGTACATTTGAGTAATCATGTGTAGACCTTTTGAGTACAACCCTTTGTTGGGATGGTTTTGTACAAACTACAAAATGAAAGTATATTTGGGTTGTTTTCCAATCACAAGGAAACTTGCAGCTCAAATTGCCAACAAGAAACAGTGTTTACCTGAGGTATCATTGTCACTGCATACCAGTGAAGAATTTCTTTTATTTTAATGTGTATTTTATTAAAAAATTGAAAATTTTTATCAAAATCAGGACGTTTTGAAGCCGAAACAGTCAACTAACAGTTTTAAGATATTTGAAGATGATGAGGAAGATCAACATGTGCCCATGGAATTGGAAGCAACCGAACCGGAAAAGGATCTTATGGTATTGATCTTTCTTTTATGTTTTTTTGCATATTTTATAATTAATTCAATCACAATAATTAAGATTATATTAATTTTGGGGTGCTTCATTCTTTGTGCAGCACACAACTGATTCATGCATCATAACTCACGCTAAAAGGTGAGTTATAATTATCAACTGCTCTTTGATAGAAAAATAGAATTACACTTATTTCTTTTTTATCATGGTAGCCTATATAATTAACCAAAGTAAACAAAATATTTAAAGCTGATGTGTTGTATTTATATATTGTAACACCTCAAAAACGGGTTTGGTAATCAAACCACATTAATACTAAAAGACGGCTAAAGAACCGTTAGTGGTAAAATTAAGCTAGAAAATATTAGGATTTATATAACTAAATCTAATATTTAATAAAAAGAGAAAAAGAATGTGTTTGGGAAATAAAGTTTATAGAAGGCCCGAGTTAACGGGACTTAAACTAAACTTAGTCATAGATTCCCAAAACCCACTAATTTAATTAGGAATGTTTAACCTAGTTAATAAGTGGGGAATATTGTTAGAAATAAGTAGGTTGTGCCCTACTTAATTAACTAACCAAATTAGAGGGGCCAATGTTGTTAAAATTGAAACTTATATTATTAGTTTTAATTAAAAACAAAACCAAAACACCTCAATTGAGATGTCTGGTCGAACAAGAACACAGGGGGCGACACAGGCTCCCCACCAAACCCTAGTGCATGTCAAACTTGATCAAATTGAGGGTTCAAATCAGCTCCAAATCGATTTTCAAGCACGAATTAGTGATCACCTTGTTGAGGGGATCATAAGGTATGCAAAAATTTGATGTTTTGATTCATCTTAAATTATAGGTTAATTGTGAAAAACTGAAATTGAGCTTGATTATCTCTTGCATGGATGAAATTAGAAGTAATATGGCATCTAGGGATAAACCCTAGATGATTCCTTGTTAAAACCTAGCATTATACTTGTGGGGTTATAATCACCATTGTAGGTGATTAGTGAGTTTGTAGAAACCAAATAAACACTAGAATTATGGTTCTTATTCTAGTGAAATCTGAATTCGTGTGGCGAATCTGAGATTATTGATGTTAAAAATTTAGTATAGATTTGTTAATTGAAGTGAAAGTAGACGAAATTAACATGTCAAGAACCTAGTAATGGTTATGTAAAAATCTGACCCGCTAGGTGTTTGTTAAAACGCCTAGGTGAGGAGTAAAACGTTAAAGATCGGACAAAAACGCAGATTTGAATATCATAATGAATTGTCCGATTTTTGGTTACAAAAGAGTTCTAAATTTGGTTGTGAATGGAACTCTATAGGTAAAGAATCCGGGTCGTCAAGTGAACAAGCCGGAAGTGATACACGCTAGAAAGGTGTGCTTAAAAGGTACGTAACCACGATTTTGTTACGTTATGTTTGTTATGTAATTTTTACTAATAGACTTGAATTTAGAATAGAGTATGAATTTGGATGTCTAGTTGAAGTGACGAAGATCACTAGATAAGAAATCATGAGTTATGGTAAAAGGAGTAAAATGGTAAATTAGTCATGTAATGACGAACAAATAAAAACGGTTTTTAAGCAAAACGAGTTCAAGGGAAAACCGGGATAGGTTTAAAGGGATAGAATGGTAATTAAATACCATCTCATGCGGACAAATGGTCAATTAGACTAAATGGGTCAAATGGTGTTGTTAACACCATTTGACAATAACAATTGACAAATCGCTTGTTGAGTTTTGTAATCACAGGAATAACATAAGCTTGCGTTGCTTTAACTAGAAAGATTTAACGCAAAAGTTAGGTAAACGGGTCAATATATTGATCCGAGCCAGGTATGTATACTAAGACAACTTATCATGTAGAATTTGGAGTTCTAGAAGAGTTAGACAAGGTTAAAATATAGATATTCGGTTATCTTTTAGGTAAACCGAATAAATTGAATTATGTTTATGGTGTTTTAGAAGCACATGGGTTTATAAAAAAGATTATAGTTAAAAGGGTCGGATTTTGGGTCAAACAAGTATTTAAAGGACCTTTGTAGTAAAAGGAGGATGAAAATTTACCAAATTGCCCTTGTAAGCTAATTCGGACGTACGACCCTTAAAGGTGGTTCGGAAATGAGTTTTATGATTAAATAAATGCTTTGAATAAGTATAGATAGTGAAAGACATGAATTCTTGGGTCGAATGACTTTATATGAGTCTTCGCCGTAAAATGGAAATCCGAGGGTAGAACTCGGAACATATAGATATCCACATTAAATCCAACACACATATAGTTGTAGTGGAATATTACTTGATAAGAAACGTAGGAATAAGATGCTAGAAATGAATGAAAGCGATTTCATGCTTTAAAGTGCTTAAAATACCCTTAACGGGTCAAAATAAGCATACGAGCGAAAACGGGTTTAATTTGTGTAATAAACCTGTGATTAGAACCTAAAATGGTAGATAACATTAATTTGAAGAAGTGTATGTGATATAAGGATCAAACAAATATGTTTGTTTGATAAAATGCATAAACGGTTTAAAATTCGGTAAAAAGGCAACGATTCGAAGGCTTAGAAGTCTCAAAATTTATTATGTTGGATGTTGGATTTTAACTCCACATGATGGAGAATTAAATTACGGACGCGTAGGAAAAAGAATCGGGTAAAACGGATTAAAAACGAGAGAGTTATGCTTGTTTCCGTGAAGTCGGGTCATGCTGGGAATGTACAGCAACTGTTTAAGCATCAGTCTGTGAAAAAGGGGGCTAGGCGTCACGCGACGCCCCCTAGTTCCGGAAAAATTTTATTTTCTTGTTTGTTTGATCCATGGAACCTATTTAAACTTATTATTTAACTATCAAAACCAACTTTTAAGTTGGTTTTGATCATAGGTGATCGCCAAGAGTGCCCGGATGAAGATCAAGCGACGAGCAAGAACCGAACACTCGTTAAATGAAGCTTCCGCGTCAAATCTTGATTTGTTTAGTTATAAATGAATTATGTAAACACTTATAAATACGTTTTCAAAATGTTGTAAACACGTGGGAATGTTAGTATGAAAAGTTTTTGTAAGGTCACATTTTAGCATTTAAAATGTGTATTTTATTATAGAAATCTTGATTAATTAAGTCGGGCGTTACATATATTCATTTTATTGCACTGAGTATTGTAACTAATAATCTCCAGCTATGTGACTTATATGAAAATGATTCAATCTTTGATAAATTTGAGTGCTGTCTAAGTGGTGATGGTCAACGGGTAGCAACGGGCTCTTACAGGTTGGGTAACTTGTGTTGAATTCATCTGTAGTTTTTTTCCCTTTTTCTCTCCCACACACACTCATTAAATTAAATATAATTTCAGCAATCTTTTTCGTGTATTTGGCTCTGTTCCCACAAGTACTGAAGCAACTACCCTGGAGACTAGCAAAAACCCAATGATGTACTTAGAACAACACCTTCTTCCCAAACTCTTTTTGTTAAACGAGTCCTGCCTGAATTACAAAGTCGATATTATCATCAAAATAATCTAAATGGTTAATTAGCTAATTATAATTACAAAGTCGATATTATCATCAAAATAATCTAAATCTTGAATATAACAATTTAGGAGGTTTAATTTATCATAAGTAGAAACTTTCGGTGACTTTAACAGGTACTGCTAATACTTTTTCCTTTTTATAGAACTTCAAACAAAATTTTTATATTTTTTTGTGTATATACAGTGGCTGGAAAGTGTGTTCCGTTTGGAACAGTTGTTGGAGACCCATACACAGATCAAGATCCAGAAACAGACTTACTTGATCAAGGTAATATTAATCATTGCAGTCATTGGCATAGGAATATGGTAACTGCTGAGTTCACTAACTATGATATTAAGTGAGCCCTCACTCAAATAATGGTTATGTAAGTTTTTTTTTTCATTTACCTCAATCTTATTAAGCAAAACCCAATCCATTAACAAATAATGGTAAAAAGCTAAAAAGGGAACATAATTATTTGGTTTTGACTTTCTGAATTCAGTTTTGTTCGGTTTTCGGTTTCAACCAAAAAAAATTTAAATCTAATAAACTGAACTGAAAAATCCGAAATGCGAACCGATGAACACTCATAAAAAGAATCATATCTCTGTGCTCTAAATAATTTAATCAAATATATTTTCATATTTTCTGATGTGTCATGTATGCAGTGTGATAATGGGTGGTATGGAGTGGATTGTAGCATTCCATCTGTTTATTCATCAATTAGAGATTGGCCACAGTGGCTTAGTCCGGCCCAAATTAGTATTCCTGAAGATGGTTCTTGATTCATGCATCATAACTCACGCTCATGAGGCACCCCATTGGAGCATGGAGGTATGGAACCATGTGTAATATAAACCTCAGTTTTTTTTTTTTCATTTTTTACTCATATTTATGTTACCATTTTCACGTTTTTCAGAAATATGGGGGATTAAGAAGCGCTCTCGCTCTTGAGTTTTACACAAAAAACATGACCATATTGTGCTGTCCTTATTGGAACCGTTCATCTGGAAGAGATCATATTTGGGTATGATTCGACTAAACTCCTCAACAAAGCGTGTCCGTAAAATCCCCAAAAAGCGCGCAGTCCTAGCAAGAGCCGGAGCCCGAGCAAAAGCAGGAGCAAGAGTTTATCGCGGTATAAATTTGTTACAATAACCAATATGGGATTTTTATTGTGTTAAAAGATGTCGGGCATGCATGGACTCGCGAATCCTCATTGTAAGAATGGTAAGAGAAAACATATCTTGATGATACCCAGAAAAGAAAACATGAAAGACTCATGCTTTGTTAACGGATTCAAGAAATATTATCGATCGACAAGAAAAGATAATATAAATCTTACCTTTTTTAGTGGTGAGATCCGAGGGCTAAAAACCCAGATCTTGAAGTTTTGGATCACAATCAGTTTGAAATCGTTTCATTCTTTGAATGTTTGAAATCTTTAGTGTTTGATTTGAACACAAAACTTTTAAGATGGTAGGGTAGATGGGTGGGGGTGTAGACGGCATCAAATGGCAGTGGATGAAAAGTAACATCGTTAGTGATGAAAACGGGTATTACGGCATCGTTTTGATGTGCCGGATAAAAGAAATATGAAATGATATTTGAAAATTGGATCAAGTTAAAAACACCTCTAAATTTTGTTTAATGATGTATTATAATCTATTTTTTAGTATTTGATTTCGATGGCTATTAAACCTACCCGTGTGTTTACACGGGTCCTACAACTAGTATAATAAAAGAAACCATTTTGTGGACACTTGTCATTATTTTAGGCCATGTTTTATAGATAAGTATTATTTTAGTTTAATCTTTTCTAATTAATTATAGATAATCCTCCTACTAAATATTGTTTAGTTTAATTTCTTATGGATAATTATTATTTAGTTTAATCTCCTTCTCATTTATAATATTATTTATTTAACTAATAGAGTAAATTCCGATTTTGGCCCATGTGGTTATATCACTTTTACCCTTTTAGCCCAAAAAGAATTTTTAACATCTGAGCCCCCAACGTCTTTTTTTCTAATCTTTTTGGCCCCTAACGTCTTTTTTCTAACCATTTTGGCCCCTAACATTTAATGGATGGGGTTAGTGTTAGGGGCCAAAAGGGTTAGAAAAAAAGACGTTGGGGGCTCAGATGTTAAAATTTTTTTTTGTGCTAAAAGGGTAAAAGTGATATAACCACAAGGGCCAAAATCATAATTTACTCTAACTCTAACTAATATTATTTATCATTTATACATTTACGGAGTTTTAAATAATTAGTTAAATTTATTGAGACTTCGTTAACAAATTTGGCTACAGCAAAATAATCTATTTATATTAATCTAAATTTTTATCTATACTATACTATATAATAAAACATTAATGTGTGGCACATGTCGTTCATTGTAGGTATTTATTTTATGATTTTCTCGCCTCACTTCCAAACTTATCTTATATTAATTAAATAAATAAATGAATAATGAGCTAATATTAAATTTTATCCTACTTTAAATTTCGAATACCATTCTTCTATTTTTCTAATAAAATATTCTCCGAAATTGTAAATTGTTAATTTAAAACATTTTAAATAAAACAAATTATTTATCACGAAAACCAAACTTTGTATTAATATATTAAATATTTTTATTTTCACTATACAAAATTACATTTACTAACTTTTTTATTATTTGGTATATAAAATTACATTTATTTAACTCGTGTAATAAATGAGGTTTTTTAAAGATGTATTATTTTATTATTTGGTAAACAATATTACATTTATTCAACCCGTGTAATACATGTGGTTTTAAAGATATAATTTTTTTATTTGGTATATAAAATTACATTAATTCAACCCGTACAATATGGTTCTTATATATATATAACTTTTTATTATTTAATATATCAAATTATATTTATTCAACCCGTGCAATAAAGGAAGTTTTTAAAGATATAATGTTTTATTATTTAGTATATAACTTTATTTACTCAACCCGTGTAATACACGGGGTTATAACCTAGTATACTATATTATACTACAACTATTAGCATATACGAGATCTATACTACACATATAGGCCTATACGGGACCTATACTACACCTATAAGTTATTATAATATGCTATACTTATACTATTGTATCTATGTTATAATACGACATGCACGTTAAGTTATGATACGATACGACACATATAGATACAATACAACACGTAAGAGAACAAGTGGATTCAAAACAAAATGACATGTAATCAAAGAATACGGTACCACACATAACCGAACGTCACCGATAAGACACATATAAAGCATATACTTCATAAAACGACACGCAATGACAAAATACGGCCCGTATACGCATCGAAAAGGCAAAACCTTCTGAAAATTTGATTTTACCCCTATACGCATCGTATATGTCAAAACTAGGTCGTATAGTACCATTATATGACTCGTATAGACCTATACAATCCGTATAGACCCTTGAATTCTTAAAAAAGCAAGGGGTTAATTGATAAATAAGGGGGGTCTATACGGATCGTATAGGTTTATACGATCCATATAGACCCTCTAATTTATCAGTTAATCTCTTGTTTTTTTTGGGAGAATTCAGAGGTCTATACGGATCGTATAGGTAAGTACCGGTACCGAACCGGTGTATTCGATACCGATACTACTTTTTTCCATTTTTCGATACCGATACGGTTCAGTATTCAACGGGTGCCGTGCTCATCTCTAAGGTACACCTCGTTAAAAACAATGAATAATCACCCCTCATTTTTATAACTTCTTGTTACTTCTTTAACAATCCTCAATAAACAAAAACACCACCACCCAAAAAAAAAAAAAAAAACACCACAACCATTGAAAGAAGAAAGCATCTTACAAAAACCCAAACAAAACCCCCACTGCAACCACCATTTCACATACATACATACACAAACAAACATGGCGGGCTCAGCAGCAACAGACAGAGGCAAAGAAGCTCTAGGAATGATGGCACTTCACGAGACCCTTAGAAACCTCTGCATCAACTCTGATTGGACTTACTCTGTTTTCTGGACCATTCGTCCTCGCCCGTATTACTCTCATTCCCTAGTTACTAATCCAACAATAATATCTTTCGTAACTTGATTTCATTTCACTGTTTTTGCAGTCGGCTTCGTGGCGGTAACGGGTGTAAAGTCGGAGACGACAATGGCAGCTTGTGAGTTATTGTTTTTAAAGTGATGGCTGTGGAAACCGGATACCGGGTTTGATAGTTGATGTAATGTATGGTTAATTTGCAGGATGTTGATGTGGGAAGATGGGTTTTGTAGAGGAAGAGTTGAAGAAATGGATGGATGTGAAGATCAGGTTAAGAAATCATTCAGCAAAATGTCTATTCAGCTATATAATTATGGAGAAGGGTGGGTAAGTAGGTGTTTATTATTAAATTTATTATTATATGTTTTTTTGTCATAATTATAGTTTGTTATAAGCTATATATTTATGCTTAAAAGTTGGTAAAATGCATAGATTATTTATTTTTATTTTGATTGTGTTTGATTTTGTTGAGATGCAGTTTGATGGGAAAAGTTGCTTCTGATAAATGTCACAAATGGGTGTTCAAAGAACCTTCAGAATCTGAACAGAATATATCTAATTACTGGCAAAGTTCTTTTGATGCTGTATGGTTCTTAAAAACACTCAAACTAACACACACTTTGTTGTGTTCATTAACTAAATATATTATATCAATATAACCAAACCCTTTGTGTTTTTAAATTTGATTTTTTTTTTTTTAGATTCCTCCTGAATGGACTGAACAGTTTGAATCAGGGATCCAGGTGAGCTTCTAAAATCACCTTTTAATCCATTTGTTATTGACGTCATAATTGTTCTTTTGACCACCACATCATCATCATCAATCATCATCACCGATGAGAAAAAGATTCAAGAAATTCAAAATCATGTGTAACTTTAAGCTTTTTTGTCTCTTGAACACATTTATTCTTGTAAAACAGAAATTAAGTACAGTAACAATTTTTACTTGTCCTTTAGAAATGTTAAATCAGTGATGATTTATATTTTTTTGTCCTTTGCTTTTTTCATACAGACTATAGCTGTCATTCAAGCTGGCCATGGACTGTTGCAACTTGGTTCATGCAAGATTGTAAGTCTAATCTGCTTCCCTTCATATATCATGTTTTATGTGTGTGTGTATACAAATGGGCCGGGTCGGGTAAACAGCCGGATCAGGTAAACAGGCAGGGTTGGGTGATAACTTTTATTTTTTTTTAATTTTTCGTTACAAATTTGGTCTTTTGTGTAAATATATACAAACGGGCTGGGTTGGGTAAACGGGCTGGATCATGTAAATGGGCTGGGTCGGGTGATTTTTTTTGATTTATTGTTACTAATTTTATTTTTTGTTATGTGGTCAGATCCCGGAAGACCTTCATTTTGTGCTTAGAATGAGGCATACGTTTGAGTCGCTGGGCTACCAATCCGGTTTCTATCTTTCGCAGCTGTTTGCATCAACTAGGGGCAACATTTCATCACCTTCCGCCACCACAATCCCGCTAAAGCAGCCCGCCATTCCGAGCCACACGCCACCCCTCTACAACTGGGCCATACAAAGACAAATGCCATCGCCCAACTTTCACAACCCGGCCCAGCTTGGCTATCCATCAAAAGATGAAACCCACATGTTCCTCCTTCCGCACTCCTCAGAGCCCCAGATGGAAAACATGATGGGCCCTGATCACGTCCAAAACGACATCAAATGGCCCAACGGGTTGAGCTTCTTTAGCGCTCTCACAGGAAGAAGTGATGACACCAAGCTACTTTTTAACTCAGAAGGGCTTGGGAACAAGCCGGAGGGGTGGAACCCGAGCCCTGAAATGAAGAACCCGAATGATTTCTTGAGTTTGGATAATACAAACTCGGATCAAAATGTTGGGAAAGTGGACCATAATAAGTATAAAAGGAGCTTCACTTTGCCTGCAAGAATGGCGACTTCTTCATCATCGTCTTCATCACTCGATCACCACCGCAAACACAACCCTAATGGAGAATTTAGGAACCCTGAGGCCTCAATGTACTCTGATGTAATGGACACTTTCTTGGAGTGATGTTTAGAGGATTATTATTATTAGTTATTATCATTAATTTGCATTTCATAGTTTGTTCCTTAAAAACACTTGTGTTTTAATATAATGTATGTTTCTTTGATCTAGATAACTGCCTTTGCTTGCATTATTTGTGAATGATGGCTCTTTAACCACTGGGTGACAGCCCAGTGGCCACCGACACCCGCTTTAAAACCGGAACGAGGGCCCTTGAGGTCTCGGGTTCGATACATGTGTCGGACCCCTCCTTGATGGTTATGGGGATTTAATGCCAGGAAGCCTTGTCGGGTGGTAACCTGGGAGGGGTGGATCCCCTCCGCGGTCGGGGGTACCGTGCAATTACCCTTTTTTTTTTAATAGTTGTACATCATAGAGGATTTATGCATATATGTTTTGGCCTTATAGTCCTTATGATTGGAAATGAATGGTGCTTTTTTATAGACAAAATGTACCAACCCAACCCTGGCAAAGACAAGAACCAAAACATACGCACATGTACCAGATAAATACGGTCTTAGTTATGCGATTGAGATGCATGATCTAGACATTTTTGGTTTCTATCTCAGTTTCGGTATCGTTTAATAATTCAATCGAAAATGACATATCCTCTTAGTGAATAATTGAAAAATGATAATGTGATATAATTGAGAAGTGTTCAGTAGTTTTTGTTGGTTTAATTACCAAGATGATTATAGGGTTGGGCTCAAACCCAAGCCTAAGCACCACCCACTTGAAAATGTGTTTAAAAGTGAACTTCCCCCCTCTTTTTGAGTGTGCTAAGATTTAAGTTGTAGTACATGTTAGACCAAGTGTAGTGGGTTGGCGTTTGGCTCCATGTCATCATGTAGGGGCGTTAAACACTGCCGCGTGCCATAGGGGAGTTAAGGGGAAGGCGTGAATGTGGTAATAGATGTGAGTCTGGAAGGGTAGAGATGTGTATGGACCCCATGCTTTTTGCCAATGCAATTACGCCATGTGAAGTGGGGCGTGTTTCACTAGACAGAATCTTAGAAGTAGATACATTTTTGGACACCAATTTTATCGGGAGTTAAGGTCACCTTAAAAGGCTTATTGTCACTATACAATGCTTGTTAAGAAGGTTTTGTCACCTTATGATCTTTTATTTCCAGAGTTGCATACTTTTTGAAACAACTTTTCTATGGTTTTTAAAAGTATGGCAATTTGGGTTAAACCTGGGTTCTCTTTTGCATATTTAAAATATGATGTTTTTTAATAATCTTTCAGTCAGGATATAATTTAGTTTTTCTAAGATAGTTTCATCATAATATATAAAAAAGTACTTTATAACAGATACAATTCAGTTTTTTAATACAATTGATATAGAAATGTAGAAAAAAAAACTGAAAAATATAGATTTAGATTATGTTAAATAGTATAAACTATTTATGAAAACTAAAATATATATTAAATAAAGGTAATTTACATGATAGAGAACACAAAATCAGAAACCACAATATTTTTATAAGAAACTAGATTACTTCCAAAAATTGTTGTGAGAGTAAATTACAAAGTTCGTCCTTTATGTATGTCATTTATTACAAAGTATGTCCTTTATCTTTACTAAGTACAGAAAACATACTTAATGTTTGAAAAACCATTCAGGTTATGTCCTTTACCCTAAACCTAGTTTATTTTCCCAGTTAAGTCAGGTCACGTGAGAAGCACATGAGGGCATTAATGTCATTCTACCTACCACCTACCAATTACTGTCATATCTTATAAAAACCCTAAACCCCAATTTCACCCACCATTGTTCCCCCAATTGCTCAACTCGTCCCTTAGGTTTCTTCACCGATTGCAACGACGAAACAGAACCATATCTCAATCGGAGACTTGGTACATACGAGAAGGACTTGATCATGATCAAGTGATGCAACTATACGGTAATGAATCCTAGATTTCTTTCTATAAACTTATAATTTTCTACATTACGTTACTGATCAACTTCGAAATTGTTGAATAATGCAGACGGATTCCCTAATCTTTTCTCCTTTCGGATTCATCATGGTGGTAGGTTAACACATCCTCCTGGTCGCACTTATGTTGGAGGTAGGATTAACTACGTTGACCTAATTGATATCGATTTGTTCTCTGTCCATGAGGTGTCCTTAATGATTAATGAGTTAGGTTATTCTGTGAATGATCATATAATATACCATTATCTAAACCCTAAAAAAGATATGGATAATGGTATTGAGGAGTTAGGCACTGACAATGATGTTTTAAGGTTGTCTGCACATGTTGAAGAGCATAAGCTAATTGAGTTGTATACCACACATGGGTTAAGTAACATAAAGGAGTATTTCAACCCACCACTAAAACCTCAGAACCCTCTTACTATAGAAGAGATAGGTGATCCTGGACCTTATGCTCTTGTTCCAGCATCAATAGTCATTAAAAGTGTAGGCAACCATTCTAGTGAGGGTGGACAATCAAGTGTGTTGGGGCAGTCAAGTAGTGTAGGTGGACAATCAGGTGTGTTTGGACAATCAGGTGTAGGTGGACAATCAAGTGTGTTTGGGCAGTCAAGTAGTGTGCTGGAAGAAGCTGATATTGGTGACTTTGATTTCGATGATTTCCTGGAGGATAATGTGCATGATCAGCAATATGAAGATAATGTGCATGATCAGCAACATCAAGATAATGTGCAAGTTCAGGAACATGAGGTTGCCCAGGATAATGTGCAAGATCAGCAACATCAAGATAATGTGCATGATCAGGAACATCAAGATAATGTGCAAGATCAGGAACATGAGGATGCCCAGGATAAGGTTGCCCAGGATAGTGTGCATGATCAGGAGGTTGCCCAGGATAGTGTGGATGATCAGGAAGAAGAGGATCAAGAAGATGAAGGTAGTGAAGAGAATGATAGTGATAGTGATTTTATTGTTGATGAGGATAATGCCATGGTAGATCCTGAGGTTGATATGACAGATTATAGGTTGAACATTGATTTAGAAATAGAAGACAATATGGTAGTGTGCATGTGCAACAATTGTTCCTGAATTTCAGATTGCAATGGATGAACTGAAGGCATTTAACAAGGAGGCCCACCTATGGTTGTCCAAAATCCCACCACTGCATTGGTGTAGGTCATATTTCTCTGGTATGTTGTAAACTGTTCTCACTGTCTTGCATAATATATTATCTAGAAGTGTTAGTGACCAAACTGTTCTAACTGTCCACAGGCAGGGCAATATCTGATGTGTTATTGAACAACATGTGTGAGGTTTATAATGGCAAGATCTTGGATGGTAGAGACAAGCCCATCATTTCTGCCCTTGAATACATCAGAGAGTACTTGATGAGAAGAATTGTCAAAGTTTTGAAGGCTATAGAGAAAAGTGAAGGCCTGCTTACACCCTTTGCTGCGCTAAAGCTGGAGACAATAAAAAAAGATGCTGCATTTTATCATGTACAGTGGAATGGAGGGGATATATTTTCAGTAAGTGATAAACCAAATCATGCAAGGGTTGTGGATTTGGCTAAGAGGACATGTGCTTGCAGAGCTTGGGAGATCATAGGTACTTTTGTTGTATTGTTTACTTGTTTGGTGTGTACTACTAATTTGGCTGAGAG
Source organism: Helianthus tuberosus (assembly GCA_030545235.1). Taxonomy (NCBI): domain Eukaryota; kingdom Viridiplantae; phylum Streptophyta; class Magnoliopsida; order Asterales; family Asteraceae; genus Helianthus; species Helianthus tuberosus. The sequence goes on from JARYGA010061386.1 coordinate 36,406, forward strand.
GACCTGTGCTAATCCATTTAATTTACAGGAATGCCATGTAGGCATGCTGTTGCAGCAATATGGAACATGGCTACTAATGGTAGAAGGGTGGGTTCATTAGAGAGTTGGTGTAATCCCATCTACACAATGGCTAGGTGGAAGCAGGTTTATGCTTTCAAGGTTAACCCTATCAATGGAAGGTCTTTATGCGTCAAATCTCAAGTTCCTACCACCCTTACACCACCAAATCATCATAAGCAGGTGGGCAGACCCAAGAAGGCAAGGAAAAGGTCTGCATTAGAAGTGGAGGAAATGACTCACAGTGGAAGGCTGTCCAAGAAACACACCAAGGGAAAATGTGGCAAGTGTGGACATGTGGGACATAACACAAGGACTTGCAAAGGGGATGGTACTGTTTAGGGTTGTCTTTATGGTTTAGGGTTGTGTCTTTTGGTCTTGAACATGTTTAAGGGTTAGTTTATGTCTTTTGAAAACTTTTAGTGGTTATGTACTTATGTATTAGGTTGAACATGGAATGGCTGTCTTTTGAACAGGTTTTTGGGTCAGTCTTTAACTTATGAAGTGTAATGGATTATGAAGTGTTTGGTATGATATCCTAGTTGGTTATGCACAATGTGGTTTATTTACAAAGCTTATTGCACACTGTCAGGTGTTTCGGACATGTCAGAGATTTACAAAGCTTATTGCACACTGTCAGGTGTTTCGGACATGTCAGAAATTTACAAAGCTTATTGCACAACTTCTAACAACAATATACCACAATTTTCATTACATGATGTCAAAATTACATTAGATACCAGCAGTTACAGACCAAAATTACACTAGAAATACACTATATAACAAATGAAACATATCCAACTGATAATCAACCACTTCTTCAGTTTCATAACCTCTTCTTGTCACACCCCGACCACGTAGAACAACCAAACGTGGCGGAAACGTCGGGGAGTGTTGTAACAGAATTAATGTTTCATAACCATGGAAATTTAAAGTTTCGTTTTATTCATCAAACAAACGAGTTACATTGTCTTTAAACAAGAAATAAAGAGTACATAACATAAATTAACTAGTTCTTGTCTCGTTTTAAGTCACTAAGGCACAGGTCCGCCTAAGTATGTCTTGATAAGTCCTATGCATCATCTCCTGAAAAACACATGTGAAAATAGGTACGTCAGCATAAAAATGTCTGTGAGATACATAGGTTTTGTGAAAATAGGATTCATGACTTATGTTTGAGAAAATGTTTAGCCATGAACCTTGTAATTTGCTTTGTCTTGTAAATTATTTGAAAATCGATAAGATCAGATGATATGTATAAATAAGAGAATAATGTATGGTCAAATGAATAACCATGTAAGATGAGTTTGTATAAGATAAGTTGTTTGTAAATCAATGTCTTGTGAAAAGTATGTTATTTGCATAAAATGTTATATGTCTCAAATTGAAATGATTCAAATAACGCTACGATATGTAATACCATACAAACACTTATATATAGGAAGTACCAGCGGCGTATCCACCATGTTTGTATCATATTACACACGCCTCGTTACTTAAATCACTTACTCAAACCAAACCACCAAGATGTAATGTTTAACAATTGTAGAAATGTTTATGTATAGTCAAATGTCTATTGTCAAATGTAAATCATGAATTGTGTATATAGATGTCAAAATGTAAGCATGTGATGAATAACAAATGTACTAAGTATGATGAACAATGCAACGAATGGACATACATAGCATGTGACGTGAAACAACTGTACTAAGTATGCAACAATAGACATACATAGCATGTGACGTGAAACAACTGTACTAAGTATGCAACAATAGACATACATAGCATGTGAACTGTACTAAGTATGCAACAATAGACATACATAGCATGTGACGTGAAACAACTGTACTAAATATGCACACAATGGGCATACATAGCATGAAATGTAATGAAATCATGTACTATAAATGTACTAATGAACATAGCAAGTATATAATGTGAAAACAGGAAAGCATGAAAGTAACAAGTAGGCACATGTGTTCCACCCCAAAATGTTTGGAAAACAGTAAAAGAGGGGTCTGTGTACTCACTTGAGAATGCTCAGTAGTCCTTGAGTGATAACCAAACAATGCTAGAGATCACGGATATCAAACGGCACCTAATATAGGTAACTATGTTAATAACCCGGACCTAAATCGGAGGATCGGATAGAATGAGGGCTTGTAAACCAAATGAGTATGGGAACTCATGTAATATGGTTTAGCAAAGCCTACATTCTACAATGAAACCTAACCTAAGTGTTTACGACCCATTATGACCCGTTTAGGTAGCTTAAGCTACTTTAACACGTCGTTCGCGTGAAACGCGTTCGGAACGTCTAACTAGTCCTATGACAACTGTTATATGCCTAAACATGTTACATAATCAGTTATGTGACAAAAGTTTAGGTTACATATGCTTAATTACCGATTACACATGAAAAAGGGTATTTTGGTAATTTACCTAAGGCATATATACTACCTATCATACAACTACTTAACGAAGCGACCATAAGGTATAACCTCGGAAGGTTATTCCCTATATACTATGGTCACCTAATGTATTTGGTTGGATCCTAATGATCGACCAAATGGGTCGGGTTCGAAGGTATAAGCGATTTATCAGATCGCTTACCCTTACGACCCTAGACAACATGGAAATCAGTAGGCATAGTCACAAGGGACTATAACCATCGTGATTACAATCACGTTGCGAAGTTCAAACGAACTTCGCATTGACCATAAACTGGTCAACGCGGAAAGTTAAACAAAGTTTGACTTTCGGACTCGAAAAGCAATAAAAGAACGAAAGAATGCTTACGAAGGGTCCCCGAATGCTAATCTAGATCAAAATAGCTCAGGTATGAAACAAAGGTTTCAACTTAGAGCACATTAGATCAGATTCTTGTGAGAAAAAGTGAAGGTGGAGGTGGGTATTTATAGTTTTCGGGTAACCGTTAAGATCGTTTCATGGAAACCGTGCTCGAATCCCACCCGTACATGTGTTGGAATGTTGTGGTATGTCAAATGGCCACCCACCATAAGGAATTGACATGTGGAAGTGGAATTGGGAGTGCACAACAGCTGGAAACAGGCTGTTAAACATCGAATCTGGTCTGGGAGGCTGATGCGGCCAGCGTTAGGATACACACAAAACTTAGGCGGGCCGCCTGGCCTTGTCTGATCAGAAATAAGTTTGAAAAATGACAGTTTCAGTCCCTGTTGGTGTTTAAGGCTCATTTCGACCCGTTTAAGGCTCGTTAAGCCAACGTTAAGGCCCTAAAATGATGCCTAAACATTGTGGACATGAAACATGCTCAAAAATATGTCTGATGTTGGTTCGTTTGGTCGTACGAACGCGATGTTCGCTTAATTACGACGGAATGCGCACAAGCGCGAAAAACGATCCAAAATGTGTGACGAATGGATTTTTCTTATGCCAAACACTAAAATAAAATGTTTTAGTGCCTACATAAATTTTTGGATGTCCGGATGTATTCAGAACGTAAGTTATGCGCAAAAATGCAAACTTGTGCACTTTTTGACGCTTTTAGTCCCTAAATGACCCAAAAGTTTATTTTAGCACACCGAACCCCTCAAAGCCTATTTCTAAGCTATGTAAAGGATATTTGTGGTATGTTTAACTTATGGTCATGTTCTGGAATGTCTGTTACAGTTCAAATTGGCATACTTTCGCAGTTTGTCAACTTTAGTCCCTGTAAGCGATTTAACTTGATTTTGCCATACCAAAGCCTTCAAAACTTATTTCTAAGTTATGTAAAGGTTATTTAAGGTATGTTAAGCCTATTTCACTATTCCGGAGTGTTCGTTGCATTAAACTGGTTATATTTACGCATCAGTGCGCGTATAACCTTCCAGAAGGCGATTTAGAGCTTGAAATCGAACAAGAGTTGATATGTGCAAACGATACACATATTTTTACAAATCCCAAGTATGAAATACAATATTTCATTGGTTTGGCATTTGTTTGATGGTTGGAGTGACACAGGTGTTACAGTCTCCCCTACTTTAGGAAATTTCGTCCCGAAATTTATTCGTAGGAGTCTATCTGTGACTTTGTGTCAAATAACCACCAGAGATATGAAAGGCAAAATCCTAACATTTCCTTAACGGACATTCTTCAGAAACGAAAATGAACAGAATGAGTCATTTTTCACAACTTCTTCGGAAACGAAAATGAACGGAACGAGTCATTTTCCACAACTTCTTCAGAAACGAAAATGAACGGAACGAGTCATTTTCCACAACTTCTTCAGAAACGAAAATGAACAGAACAAGTCATTTTCCACGATTTCTTCGGAAACGAAAATGAACGGAACGAGTCATTTTCCACAACTTCTTCAGAAACGAAAATAAACGGAACGAGTCATTTTCCACAACTTCTTCGGAAACGAAAATGAACGGAACGAGTCATTTTCCACAACTTCTTCGGAAACGAAAATGAACGGAACGAGTCATTTTCCACAACTTCTTCAGAAACGAAAATGAACGGAACGAGTCATTTTCCACAACTTCTTCAGAAACGAAAATGAACGGAACGAGTCATTTCTAAACACACGACCAAACTTGCTGTGGTTTCTGTGCATTGAATTTCATAATTATGTATGCATCCATAATTACGCAATTCCTTGCACAGTCCGCACAATTTGTTTGTAATGTGAAGGGGAGGAAAAATCAAACCTGTGATGAGTGTGACTATACTACCATAAGGTCCTTTTAATTAGATCGACAAATGATCCTTTTAATTAGGCCACCAAGGAGTCCTTTCAGCTATCTCATCACATGATATTCCTAACCAGATTTTTGGATCAATCTGTTTAACTAGACCTCTCAAGGGGTCTAATTATGGAATAGTACAATATAATCCAAGGGTCTTTACTATTACGTAAAAGCCCATTGAGGATTTAATATAGTACCTTTGGATATCCTACTATGAATCCCTTATACGATGATATGGAAGATTCTACGAGGATTTGGATAACAAAACTTGGATTACACAAGAACATAAAAGGGAACACATAAGCACATAATCACATAGTTGTTTAATTTGTTATTAACTTGTTATCGATTGAAAATGGATATGGAAACCAGTCAATGGACTTCAATGTCCTCTGGGATCTATCTGAAAAGATAGGAAGATCTCCCAAAAATTCGATTTTGTTCTCAAAGAAACGTAATATTCGAATTAAGGAACATAACAATTTTAGGATTTACGAAAATACCCTTAGGTACCCTATTAAGGATTTATAGTGGTACTTTGGGTATTCGTCTAGTGTAGTAACTTAAGCCTTTGTACTTCGTTTCCTTGGAAGAAACGGGTACTTAGGAATTTCGTGGATAACGCAAGAGATCGTAGAATAGAAAAATTTTGGGGGGGTAGTTTGTTTTTTTTTTTCAAGGAATACGATTCCTTGATTGTTGGTATTGTAAGGGATATGTTGTTTATGCGTACAACCTCATAAATACATTACAATGTAAATAAAAGATTTATTTATAAACAATGATAACAACTGTTTCATGGACCTTGACAACAAAAGAAAATAATACATAAGATGTGATTATTTCTAAAGGGTGTTGTCTTTTAGTCGGTCAGATGCTCATCCCTGTGCTGGATTAGCATTAGCAAGCTTTGGGCAATTTCTTCGGAAATGACCCATCTCGCCACACTTGTAGCAAGAACCTGGTGGAAAGCGAGCTTGAGCAGGATTGTTGTCAGCTTGATTTGGTGCAACTGCTGCAACGCAAACTTTTGCTGTATGACCTTTACGTCCACAAATTTGGCATTCACGGCACTTCACATTAGCATGATGATGAAGGTTACATTGGTTGCACAAGGGTGAAGTTCCATTGTATGGCTTCCTAGCAGGGGGTTGAGCAGGTTGGTTGGGGACGGCTTGATCATTGTGAGTAACCATGGCAAAGTTCTGAGAAGCCTTTCGCTTCTTTGACTTCTTAGGGGATCCAGTCTGTTCATCCATGGTCTTTGATTCCTCGATTGGTTTCGATTCCTCGACCGGTTTCTTGTCACCCTTTCGGAAAAGCTTACGTTTCCTGATCTGAGATTCAGTCAAGGTTGCAGATAGCTCAATGGCCTGCCTAACCGTAGTGGGGTTACTACCAGTAACAATGTCCTGAACTGAGTCAGGGAGACCATCAATGTATTTTTCGATTGCCTTATCCAAAGGCGTAACCATGGTAGGACACAACAGGCTCAGCTCCTCATATCGATCAGTGTATGCTCGATGTTCGCCGCTGTCTTGCTTAAGATCGTCAAATTCCCTTTCCAAGGCCCTGATCTCGTGACGAGGACAGAATTCCTTCAACATTAGTGCTCGAAGTTCTTCCCACGTTTGGGCCAGTGCCACTTCGGCACCCCTATCTCTCACCACACCGTTCCACCACGTCAAAGCTCGTTTCTCAAAGACACTAGATGCGAAATCCACCTTTCGCTCGTTTGGACATTGAACATGTCTGAAGGTGCTCTCTAAACTCTCGAACCATTGCAGAAGTGCAGTCGCTCCTTGAGACCCAGAAAACTTTGATGGCTTAGCCGAGTTGAACGTCTTGAAGTTGCAGGGGGCATTGTTGTTGTTGAGAGCTTGGTGACATTGAGCAACGATGTTCGGGATTGCAGCAGTCATTTGCTGTGTAATGACAGCTGCCAGCTCTTCAATAGATACCGGATTTTCGCGTCGTGGAGGCATTCTAAAAGGGGAAACAAGAGAGAAAACAAATAAAATGGCATTGGGTATGCATAGAATGTTACAATTACCAACCAAAATCATGGTTGATGGTCGTTTGTTTGAACCACGAAGCAAACAAACAACACAAAGGCTGAATCAAAGCAAATAGATCCTCATAGTGTATCGCGAAGACATGCTCGCCTATAAGTGGACACTCACCCCAAGAGTTCCCAGGTAAGAGTGACTGGTCCGATTATGTGGATTTGTATGAACACTATAGCCTTAGACAGAAAACTCAGGGTACGGGCATTCACTCTTCCAGTTTGCACGTGTTCACACTATTTAGGACCAAAAACTTTGACGAGAGTTTGAAAACTCAAAGGGGTTCAAAACCTTATAACAGAGGGTTCAAAACCTAGTAATCAATCATCCTAGAACAGATGATTAGTTTTCAAAGCGGTTTTGAAATTTATGTTCTTGTTGTGGTCGTCGCCTAAGGATAGGTGACGGTATTGTTTTATGACTAAACGCAAGTAAACTCGCGTTAGGGTCCTAGAAAGGTTATAGACTAGGTCAAAGTATTACTAATAACCTAATTCCCTATAACCATTGCCTCTGATACCATCTTTTCTGTCACACCCCGACCACGTAGAACAACCAAACGTGGCGGAAACGTCGGGGAGTGTTGTAACAGAATTAATGTTTCATAACCATGGAAATTTAAAGTTTCGTTTTATTCATCAAACAAACGAGTTACATTGTCTTTAAACAAGAAATAAAGAGTACATAACATAAATTAACTAGTTCTTGTCTCGTTTTAAGTCACTAAGGCACAGGTCCGCCTAAGTATGTCTTGATAAGTCCTATGCATCATCTCCTGAAAAACACATGTGAAAATAGGTACGTCAACATAAAAATGCCTGTGAGATACATAGGTTTTGGGAAAATAGGATTCATGACTTATGTTTGAGAAAATGTTTAGCCATGAACCTTGTAATTTGCTTTGTCTTGTAAATTATTTGAAAATCGATAAGATCAGATGATATGTATAAATAAGAGAATAATGTATGGTCAAATGAATAACCATGTAAGATGAGTTTATATAAGATAAGTTGTTTGTAAATCAATGTCTTGTGAAAAGTATGTTATTTGCATAAAATGTTATATGTCTCAAATTGAAATGATTCAAATAACGCTACGATATGTAATACCATACAAACACTTATATATAGGAAGTACCAGCGGCGTATCCACCATGTTTGTATCATATTACACACGCCTCGTTACTTAAATCACTTACTCAAACCAAACCACCAAGATGTAATGTTTAACAATTGTAGAAATGTTTATGTATAGTCAAATGTCTATTGTCAAATGTAAATCATGAATTGTGTATATAGATGTCAAAATGTAAGCATGTGATGAATAACAAATGTACTAAGTATGATGAACAATGCAACGAATGGACATACATAGTATGTGACGTGAAACAACTGTACTAAGTATGCAACAATAGACATACATAGCATGTGACGTGAAACAACTGTACTAAGTATGCAACAATAAACATACATAGCATGTGAACTGTACTAAGTATGCAACAATAGACATACATAGCATGTGACGTGAAACAACTGTACTAAATATGCACACAATGGGCATACATAGCATGAAATGTAATGAAATCATGTACTATAAATGTACTAATGAACATAGCAAGTATATAATGTGAAAACAGGAAAGCATGAAAGTAACAAGTAGGCACATGTGTTCCACCCCCAAAATGTTTGGAAAACAGTAAAAGATGGGTCTATGTACTCACTTGAGAATGCTCAGTAGTCCTTGAGTGATAACCAAACAATGCTAGAGATCACGGATATCAAACGGCACCTAATATAGGTAACTATGTTAATAACCCGGACCTAAATCGGAGGATCGGATAGAATGAGGGCTTGTAAACCAAATGAGTATGGGAACTCATGTAATATGGTTTAGCAAAGCCTACATTCTACAATGAAACCTAACCTAAGTGTTTACGACCCATTATGACCCGTTTAGGTAGCTTAAGCTACTTTAACACGCCGTTCGCGTGAAACGCGTTCGGAATGTCTAACTAGTCCTATGACAACTGTTATATGCCTAAACATGTTACATAATCAGTTATGTGACAAAAGTTTAGGTTACATATGCTTAATTACCGATTACACATGAAAAAGGGTATTTTGGTAATTTACCTAAGGCATATATACTACCTATCATACAACTACTTAACGAAGCGACCATAAGGTATAACCTCGGATGGTTATTCCCTATATACTATGGTCACCTAATGTATTTGGTTGGATCCTAATGATCGACCAAATGGGTCGGGTTCGAAGGTATAAGCGATTTATCAGATCGCTTACCCTTACGACCCTAGACAACGTGGAAATCAGTAGGCATAGTCACAAGGGACTATAACCATCGTGATTACAATCACGTTGCGAAGTTCAAACGAACTTCGCATTGACCATAAACTGGTCAACGCGGAAAGTTAAACAAAGTTTGACTTTCGGACTCGAAAAGCAATAAAAGAACGAAAGAATGCTTACGAAGGGTCCCCGAATGCTAATCTAGATCAAAATAGCTCAGGTATGAAACAAAGGTTTCAACTTAGAGCACATTAGATCAGATTCTTGTGAGAAAAAGTGAAGGGTGGAGGTGGGTATTTATAGTTTTCGGGTAACCGTTAAGATCGTTTCATGGAAACCGTGCTCGAATCCCACCCGTACATGTGTTGGAATGTTGTGGTATGTCAAATGGCCACCCACCATAAGGAATTGACATGTGGAAGTGGAATTCGGAGTGCCCAACAGCTGGAAACAGGCTGTTAAACATCGAATCTGGTCTGGGAGGCTGATGCGGCCAGCGTTAGGATACACACAAAACTTAGGCGGGCCGCCTGGCCTTGTCTGATCAGAAATAAGTTTGAAAAATGACAGTTTCAGTCCCTGTTGGTGTTTAAGGCTCATTTCGACCCGTTTAAGGCCCGTTAAGCCAACGTTAAGGCCCTAAAATGATGCCTAAACATTGTGGACATGAAACATGCTCAAAAATATGTTTGATGTTGGTTCGTTTGGTCGTACGAACGCGATGTTCGCTTAATTACGACGGAATGCGCACAAGCGCGAAAAACGATCCAAAATGCGTGACGAATGGATTTTTCTTATGCCAAACACTAAAATAAAATGTTTTAGTGCCTACATAAATTTTTGGATGTCCGGATGTATTCAGAACGTAAGTTATGCGCGAAAATGCAAACTTGTGCACTTTTTGACGCTTTTAGTCCCTAAATGACCCAAAAGTTTATTTTAGCACACCGAACCCATCAAAGCCTATTTCTAAGCTATGTAAAGGATATTTGTGGTATGTTTAACTTATGGTCATGTTCCGGAATGTCTGTTACAGTTCAAATTGGCATACTTTCGCAGTTTGTCAACTTTAATCCCTGTAAGCGATTTAACTTGATTTTGCCATACCAAAGCCTTCAAAACTTATTTCTAAGTTATGTAAAGGTTATTTAAGGTATGTTAAGCCTATTTCACTATTCCGGAGTGTTCGTTGCATTAAACTGGTTATATTTACGCATCAGTGCGCGTATAACCTTCCAGAAGGCGATTTAGAGCTTGAAATCGAACAAGAGTTGATATGTGCAAACGATACACATATTTTTACAAATCCCAAGTATGAAATACAATATTTCATTGGTTTGGCATTTGTTTGATGGTTGGAGTGACACAGGTGTCACACTTCTTCACTTTCTTTGACTCTGACCTCAAGCTTTTTCTTCTGTTCTTCAGCATGGTTCTTTCCCCTAAGCAGTCCAGGTATGATGTCAACACACCTTTGACACCTTGTATCAACCCAACCAATGAATAGATAATCCGAGCCCTAATTAACACAGACAGAACAAGTTTCAATTTCAGGTACAAATCAATTACAAAACCCTAATTATCGCATACCTGATCAGGACATGCATAGAAACGACGGCCAGGATTTCGATTAGTCCAAGATGTCACAATTACAGCTTCTTTCCCGCATTCACATAGCACCATTGTTGTTTTCTCTTGCACGATTGCGTATTTGAGGGTGACTTGCAGGGGGGACGAATTGGGGATTAGGGTTAGGTATGTGCAGGTGATTGAAAGATGGAGAAGATGATGGTGGGGTTTAGGGTTTTTATAACAGGGCACAATAATTGGTAGGTAGAATGACATTAATGCCCTCATGTGCTTCTCACGTGACCTTACTTAACTGGGAAAATAAACTAGGTTTTGGGTAAAGGACATAACCTGAATTGTTTTTCAAACATTAAGTATGTTTTCTGTACTTAGTAAAGATAAAGAACATACTTTGTAATAAATGACATACATAAAGGACGAACTTTGTAATTTACTCTTGTTGTGATTACCTCAGACACAAGTATGCTGTGTGTGTAAGTGGTTTGTGGCCATGCTACAAAAAAAAAATAATAATAAATAAATAAAATCATTTTTTTTCTTTTTCTTTAACCACTCAGTTTAGATGATGAAATAAATATGTATTCAAATTAAAAACTAATCACCTTATTAATTTTATTATTTTGTTTTTGGTCTAGATTCTTTTGATGCATAGATTTCAAACATTTAAGTTTAGAAAAAAAAAATGTATTCAGACTTTTGACATTATGCTTAGATTTCAAACATACAAGTTTAGAAAAAAATAAATATGTATTCAGACTTTTGACATTATGCATAGATTTCAAACATACAAGTTTAGAAAAAAATAAATATGTATTCAGACTTTTGACATTATGCATAGATTTCAAACATACAAGTTTAGAAAAAAATAAATATGTATTCAGACTTTTGACATTATGCATAGATTTCAAACATTTAAGTTTAGAAAAAAATAAATAGAGTAAATTACAAAGTTCGTCCTTTATGTATGTCATTTATTACAAAGTATGTCCTTTATCTTTAATAAGCTCAGAAAACATACTTAATGTTTGAAAAACCATTCAGGTTATGTCCTTTACCCTAAACCTAGTTTGTTTTCCCAGTTAAGTCAGGTCATGTGAGAAGCACATGAGGGCATTAATGTCATTCTACCTACCAATTAATGTGCCCTGTTATAAAAACCCTAAACCATTACCACAACCCTTCACCGCCATCTCCACCTCCCACCACCGTCACCGTCACCACCACCCTCCATTGCCACCGTCACCGTGGCCACCATCACCACCCAAACCAGCACCCCCCCACCGTCACCACCACCCTCCACCTCCACCTCCATTGATTTCACTTTTGCAATGTAGCAGACAAGTTCCAGACAACAATATAAATACAACTGCAGTGGATTATTATTCTTTAGGCACGATCTAAACAAGATCATCAAGAATAAAACAGATAAATTAAATACGATCTTAACCTTCAATCAAAAACTAAAACGAAGCAACATACCTAACCCTAATCCCCAATTGGTGGCGGCGCCGTCGTTCAACTGGTGGCGGAGCGACAACCACCATGAAACCTAACCCTAATCCCCAATTGGTGGCGGCGCCGTCGTTCAAAAACTCCACCTCTCCGCCGTACACTGCCTCTCCACCGTACACTGCCTCTCTGCCGTACGCTGCAGCACCGACGATAACCAACATCGTTCCATTGTCATTTCAGGGATTTCGAAACAGAATTTATTGCACAGATTTGGGGGGTTTGAAACAGAGTTCAGCATCATCAGATTTGGGGGTTTGGATTTGGTTTTGGGTTTCTTAGGGTGGTGTAGCATCAACAGATTTGGGGGTTTCGGTTGAATAACAATGACGGTTGGAGCAGGAATATCTGTAACTGATCGGAAGCTGAATGTGTTTGGTAATCTTGTGTTGACGGACGTACATGACAATGTTTTCATCACTTCGGTGGTGGCAGGTGAAGTAGTGGTGGCAGATCGGTGGTGGTGGCGGGTGGGTTGTGGTGGTGGGGGTAGGATAGTTAGAGAGAGAAGGGTAAGATATTAGATCTGTATATATTTACTAGGTGTACACCCGTGTAAATACACGGGTTTGTTCTAATAACGATCGGAATCAAATACTAAAATACATATTATAATATATTATAATATACATATTTAAATTCTACACAATAATAGACAAAACCTATTACAATTGTAACAATCAGTTAGGAAGCAAATTGGCATAATAAGCTATATATTAATGTAGTGATACACAGTCAATAAAAGCCCCTAAGCTTCTTTGCATTCAAAGTTTTATTCCAAATCAACAAATGAACATATAGTAAACGATGATGGGTAATATAGTAAACTTACCTCCCTAAAAACAGGAAATTGAAAGTTTCTAGCGAGCTCGAGTTGTTTACAGACTTCATAGAAGTCAGAAAGACTTTCAGCCAGTAGAAAATTTGATTATATGAATAGGTCGATTCGGGTTATAAGTTACCCCTAACAGGTCAAAATCATAAATAAAATAAAGAGTAGCTTAAAATATAACATGGGTTAAAACTCGCCCATGATGTATATTTAAATTTAATATACAAACCACCTATAAAAATTTGTACAAAAAGTTTTTCGGGTCAACATGATTTGCCATATCTAATAACCATATTACAAAGTGAAAGGTTTGTAAATCAAAATTAATGATTCAAGATGTCACGTGATTAACGGCTTGTTTATATATATCCAAAGCTTTTATGGCTTCATGTCTTGGCATCTCAAAAAACTGACATCGCGAAAGATCGAATCTTGGTTATTTTTTGAAAAATATATATGAAAGTTACAAGAAGGGATGATGCTTTTTAATGCAAGTAAAATCACCTTATCATAAGATTTATAATTCCATCGTTAATTGCACAATAAATTTAAAAGCTCTCTTTGAGTACCAAAGCTAGCGCGTATTGTACAACATAATTACCGATAGCTGCTCCTTCAGGCTGCATAAGAAAAAGGAAAAAAAAACTTGTTAAAAGGGGTTATTATTATTATTATTATTATTATTATTATTATTATTATTGGTGACAGTCAACAGGGCAAAACCTAATGGTCAATAGCTTTATTCAACAGCAATTCCATTATGTTGAGAGCAAACTACTTTACAAAATTACTTAAATGATAGGGTGATTTGGGATTTTGTAAAAATGTTTGTTTTTGTACTACTTTACAAAATTACATAGAATTCAAGAAAACGAAACAACAAATTAAACAGATGTTGAGTTATTCAAAGTTCTGTTGAATACTAAATGAGATGTTGACCAAAATTCAAACAGATGTTGACCAAAAGTCAATCAGATGTTGACCAATAGTCAAACAGATGTTGACCTTAAACAGATGTTTGGTTTAAGGCCACACATCTGTTTATGGCCAAACATCTGTTTAAGGTAAAACATCTGTTTAAGTCCAAATATCTGATATAGAAGGCCAAACATCTGTTTAAGGCAAGAAAATTTAGATACCACATTTTATTAAACGACGAATCACTATACATTTTTTAAGATTTAATTGAAAATGGATTGCAAAGAAAGGGAACGTCTTTTAAATGACAAATAAATTACAAAACATGTTTAATCGTTTTAAAACAATAAAGCGAAACCTAAATACAATCGAGCACACATGATTTATACACCATGTGCGCATTGAAGCATGCTAAACCAATAACGTAACTTTTAAATAATTTAAGCGCGCTTTTATACCTTCCAATAATCTCGTAACTGAATTGCGATTAAAGTCAACCACTGTTTGTTTGAGGTATCTAAAACTCTGTTTGACTAAAGTCAACCCCCGTTTGTAAA